>BHDV01000101.1:119015-131554 GCA_005406045.1 Adoxophyes honmai
ACGAAAATTATAAATTTACCAACTGTATTTTATTGTAACTCATGTTTGAACAAATAAATATTTTTATCTTTATCTTTATCTTTATGATATATCCGCATAAATCATGACACTTATTTTTACACTTTGATTTGACGTTGTCAAAATAATATTAATGATAATGGCGACTCCATAGATTCTAAAACCACGGCGAGCATCCAAAAGTCCTATACCTAATAATAAATCAAATAACTAGACACGATTTCTTTCATGGATGTCATAAGAGGCGACTAAAGAAATAAGTCAAGGTATGCTTTAGGCGACAGGCTAGCAACCTGTCACTATTTTACCTCTACCTATTTAATCAATGTTTACACCTAAAATTATGCTAAAGCGGCACCGAAACGTGAAATACAGACGTGATGCATGTTCTGTATTAAATTTTTTAGTGTTATTTTATTTACCAAATTATTATATATTTTTTTATACTGAAAAATTACCCAAGCAGCGCGCACGCGAATAGCTACAAAATCAAAACCACTATTCCACGCTTTGCAGCCGCTTTCAGCACATTTTTACCGTCTTAAGTTAAGAGGTACCAGTGACAGATTGCTAGCCTGTCGCCTAAAGCATACCTATCTTTCCTTAGTCGCTTCTCATGACATCCACGAAAGAAATGGAGAGATGTTTTCTAAATCCGACACAACACGGTTAAAAAATGTTAATCAATAATATGGTTTATACTTATTACAATAATTAAGATAATAAGTTACTACAATAATTAGTTTTAATTTATGTGGTTTAGTTAAATTTAATGATTCTTTAAGTTACTTTAAATTTGTTTTGTAAAATGTTTTGATTAAAAGAAAAAATATGTGTACAATAAAAAAATAATTAAGAATAATTGAGAATGTTGCAATGTCATTTTTAAAAATACATAGTTTCGTTCTTTGCTTATGTGAGAGTATATTGTTGTTGTAAAGAGGCTACTACACTGAGCCATTCACCGAATGAGGTTGCCGCATGTGCTCCAAACTCCTAACGAACATTGCCTTTATACTTGACTGTCCGCCGACCCCCGACCGCCGTCATCAGATCTGTCGTCATAAAGGACAGACCCTATAGAGAGTCAATGTCATTGGATTTGTTCGAAGACGATTCCGCCAAAGCATGGCGGCATTCGCTGTGCTCTTATTGGCCGGCCCAAAATCGCGCGTAACGCGGTGGCTTTTTCTTCTATGGTTATTGGCTCTTTACAGTTTCTGTGACAGTTTGTAAGTAGTTAAACTAACGGTTTGCGGAACTGGGTGGCCATCACTGTTTCTCTAGTTGGTCTGTCCTCTATGTCTGTCGTTGACAACTGCCGCCCACACTTTTACACTTTTGCGCTCACCGTATGTAGCATGCGTCATACGACTCAGTGTAACGGCTCCATATCGCGTTCGGAATCACACACACACACACACACACACACACACACACACACACACACACACACACACACACACACACACACACACACACGCACACGCACACACATCCTCACGCCCGTATTCCCAAGAGGGGTAGGCCAGCACATGAATTCGAAAATCCAGCGCCACGTTTAGCAATCTCAGGGTAATCTGAATCACTATCGCTATAAATTTGAGAGGTGTCGTAGAAATTATACTACCCGCTTTTACCACCAATACAGAAACAAACCATGTGGTGTCGCGTGTAGAATAACACCTCTCCTTTTCTTCAGTAGAGCTCTTAAGAGGCGTTGAAGGGAATAGAATAGATAGGCGATAGGCTAGCAACCTGTCACTCACAACATAAAAAAATACACTATAAGTGGCCAGGAAACGTGAAATAGTGACGGTTTTGTCTATGTAGCGTTTTCTATGCTCTGCCTACCGCATTTAAGAATACAGGGGTGACGTATGTACGTACAAAAACAAACTTACCACGCTCAATATAAAACAGAATAGGTAGATTGTCGACATTGTTACACATTATTTGGCACCAAACTTCAACTTCATCTCGGAAAACTCTTAATATAGTACGTGATGTTTCTACGCAGCTTGTTATATATGAGAGATATTTCGTCTGATACATTTGTACTATCTGATCTTGATATATCACGTGTTATTTCGTCAGGTTCTTTTATGGTGAAATGATGTTGGAAATAAAACAAGTTTCTACAAGTGTTCTAAAATCTATTTTGCATCAACACCGCCATCTTTAGAGGGGAATACAGCGGCCATTTTGGAAGTTGCAGAGTGAATCAAAATGGATACGTTTACGTGTATGATAAGCAGCGCAGACGACAGACTTTTTGCGCGATCGAGTCTGCGGCGCACAAAAAGTCTGCGTGGATTGTATGCATTGTGCGCCGGACTTCTTGTGCGTAGTTTGCATTACTTCGTGTAATTCCATAGGTTATATTTTCACAGACTAAGGCTCAATTCACACCAGAAGAGCGGCGAAGCGCGGCGTAGCGGAGCGCAGTTTCAGTGTCATGAGAATTTCAACTTTATTTTCATTACAATAAGACTTATTATCGCATGAGAAACTCTAACGATGCGCGCGGATGCCCGCGGATCCGCGGGAATTCCAGCGCATTCCATAAACAAAGCCGTGCGCGAGCTGTCGCGGGAATGCCCGAGGATGCTCGAGTAGTCGCGACGGCCGCTGTCGATGTGTCAATATGTAAATTCCAGCGACTTCCTACGCATTCCAGCGGCTTCTCGAGCAGTTGCGGGAATCCTCGCGGATTCTCCACGGAGCGGGTCGCTGCGCTTCGCCGCCTTTCGCCGCTCTTCTGGTGTGAATTGAGCCACATGCGCGCTCTACACTAGCGACGCGAACACCCGCGAACGCCCGCGAAAACCGCGAATCGCGAGAGTAGATGTTGTTCACGCCTTCGCGTTCGCGCTTCGCTGCGTTCCCCGCCTGTTGGCGGTTTTTTGGTCCGCGACAAAGGGCGCGCGGCGAACAAGACTGCGAAGCTTTGCGAGTGTAGAAGGACACAGATGTGCGTGAGCCGCTGCGTAAATTCACGCCGTAAATTCACGGAGCGTCTTCGCGCCGCGAGTGTAGAGCGGGCTTAAGAAGTCGGTCGCGGATAGTTTGTCGTCTGCGCAGGGCCGTATGTCGAGATTAGTTCGAAGTTAGTCGCAATTTAAGCCTTGCCCAAACCTGCGCGACCAAAGCGACTGCGAAGCGGGAGCGTCTACCGCGCGACGGACGCTACCCATATACATCTATGGCGCTTTGCATACCTACGCGACCGCATCGCGGGACGTTTCGCTTCGCTTTGCAGACGCTCCCGCATCGCAGTCGCTTTGGTCGCTCAAGTTTGGCCAAAGCCTTAAAGTGCGCTTAAGCAATGCAAGACACTCACAGATACGATATTTCGGAACATTTGGGACCAATCCGAGCGCGGCCGTCCCCTTAAGACGCGTCTGTGAACGATTCTCCAACGTTTTCAAGAATAACTACTGGAACTGTGAAGTTGTATCAAGTATCTTAAATGAAATACCTTTAAAGTGTTTTCCACTAGCGAACTACAAACAACTAGCTTTTGCCCGCGGCTCCGCTCGCGTTGAATTCGGGGTATCACAGAAGAGATAGCACACATACCAATTTTATAGCTTTCTACGTTGAAACTTCCACTCCTCACTTTAGGGAAATGGGGGGTTTAGAAGAGACAAAATGTAGCCTATGTCACTCTCCATGCCCTAAACTATCTTTACCTAAAAAATCACGTCAATCCATCGCTCCGTTTAGCCGTGAAAGACGGACAAACAAACAAACAAACAAACAAACAAACAAACAAACAAACAAACAAACACACTGTCACATTTATATTAGTACGGATTGGTACGGATGTCGAAATCTTGGCAAGATAGGTACTAACATCGTAATTTAAGAAGCAATTGCATTAAAAGAAAAGTAATTTACTTGTTTACTATCAATTATATCAATCACAAATCTAGACACACCACGATAGTTTTATGTGCATACGCCAAAATAAAATCTCTAGGGCGACCGCTAAGCGCTGAATGAAAAGTGAAGTAGGTACATACACTTGCTTGATTTCTGTATGTATCTGCTTTGTATCGGATACGGGCGACAACATTATACAAACAAATATAAAGTTTTGATGCGCATTTTACCTGTGTATATACAATTGTGTGTTGTGTGTGATATACTGAATGTATACCACAACGTCAGCTGCTGTCTGCGGCTATGAGCAAAATTGCACATTGTGGTCGACAAAATTATGTAATACTGAGCGTGTTATATCACTCTACACTTTTTACGCGATGATAAGTACAACTAATTCCTTGTTTTATTTAAGAACTACAGATTATAACAACTTACATACATATATACATCACGCCTGTATTACCAATCGAGGTAGGCAGAGCACACGAAACGCTACATAGACGAAACCATGACTATTTCACTACTATACTTTTTTAGCTAGGTTTAGAGGTTACATTATAAGGAGTCAATTTACAATATTAAAAAAAGGAAATAAAACCCATTAATTCCTCTTATTGAGTTTGCAAACCTTTTTGATTGAAAAATTTAAAATCCGTCAAGTACAGTCAAGGACTTTAATTCATGAGCCACCATGGAACCAATTCACAATAAACGTCATAGTGACATCCTATTAATTTTCAAGGGAAATCGTTATGTTTTTTTCTTTGAGAAGGTTCTATGGTGGCCCATGAATTAAAGTCCTTGACCGTACACTCTATTATTAAATAATCAATGATAACTTCAGTTCTATTAAGTGACAGCTTACTAGGGTTTACAACATTTTTCGCCTTAATGATTTACTAAACTTTTACCCCCGGTGTTTTTGTAACAGGTTAATATTGTAATATTTATAACGTAATAATGTTATAAAATCGACCAAGTTACCATAAAATAGGTTCCAATTTCTTTTAGAGGTATGTACAAATCCCTAAGAATAGAGGTAATATTTAGAAAGAATATTTTCTCATATCACGGCTAAATTACCCGCCTCAAAGGATTTGCCTAAATGAAATAGTGTTCATAATATACATGTAAACGAAGATTTAAGGTATATTGACTTTTTATCGCAAACGCTGGTTTTCATTGGAAATTATTGTATGTAGCCGTGATAGCCTCTCACAAGGGTCGTTGGATCAAATCCCAGACATGTACGAAATTGAATTTGATATTAAGGCGCAGCGCAGACGACAGTGTTTTGTGCGATCGAGTCTCCGCAGCAATAAATTGTCTGAATGGCGCGGTGACAGTTTCCACGAAACTCTGAATAGAAATTCCTGGAACCTGTCAGCGCGCCATTCAGACAATTTATTGCTCCACAGACTCGATCGCACAAAACACTGTCGTCTGCGCAGCGCCTAAATATTATAAATTTTATGCTAAATTGTAAAGATAAAACTAAGGCCTTCTTCACATGGAGCTATTAAAAAAAAGTTAAAACTGAAATTAGTAAACATTTGCTTGAACGTCACTTTACAGTCACATTGAAGTTCGCTCACGAATTTATAAAGCTCAATTCACACCAGAAGAGCGGCGAAGGGTGGCGAAGCGCAGCGACACGCTCGGTAGAGAAGGCGCGAGGATTCCCGCGACTGCTCGAGAAGTCGCTGGATTGCGCGGGAAGTCCAAGATCTCTGGGCGGGATATTGCCAGCGGCCGCTCGCGACTGCTCGAGCATCCTCGGGCATTCCCGCGACGTCTCGCGCAGTCGCACGGCTTAGTTTATGGAATCCGCTGGAATTCCTGCGGATCCGCGAGCATCCGCGCGCCTCTTTGGAGTTTCTCATGCGATAATAAGTCTTATCGTAATGAAAATAAAGTTAAGATTCTCATGACACTGAAACTGCGCTCCGCTTCGCCGCCCTTCGCCGCTCTTCTGGTATGAATTGAGGCTTAGTCGCCAACTAGTTACTCGTCATAAGAGACGCGGCGTGCCGGTCGCCACGCTACTGGTAACCCGAGTTTCTATTTTTAACTTACTTCAAAAAAAGGAGGAGGTTCTCAATTCGACCTAATTTTTTTTTTTGTGTGTGTATGTTACTCGATATCTCGGAGACCTGTGAACCGATTATCAAAAATTTTTTTTTAATCGAAAGTGTATAACTCGAATTGGTCCCATTGGCACGAAACCAGGAACTGAAGATGGAATCTTGGAGAAATCGAGGGAACTCTTCAAATTTTATATGGACATGTACAGCGTTTTCGGTAATTTGTTGATGAAATCAAGAATTTACATTCAGTTAACAGAATACTTTCAAAATATTGCTAATTTGAAGTCGTTTTTTTTTTGTTTAAAATTGTGTTGCCAATATAGCGGCTTTGTTGTTAGAAGTGACGACTTTTGTTCAAGAATTAGCGGCTAGCGATGTATTAATAAATGAAAAAGAAGAATACCTAGACAGATGTTCTGTGACCAAATGGCGAACGTTTAAGAAACAGGTCAGGTAAAGAGTACCCGAAACCGACGAGCATGTATGAGGAGATTTAATGAATGTGGATGAAGCAAAAGAAGTATGTCAGGTTCGTAGCATCTTGAACAAAGTGGTCTCTGCCTACCCCTGTCGGAAAGAGGCGTTATGTACGTTATGTGACGTGTCCTCTAGATACTCCAATTGTGAATTTAAACGCGAATATAATATTCTTATATGTAAAAAACTTAAAACAAGTAACCTGTTTTACGTATGTGTGTGTAATACGTGCGAATAGAACATTCTATTTTTGAAATTTGTAATAACATAGTATGGTTTGCAAACTCATTATTTGTTCATCTTTCAAGTTTGATTATTCCGTCCACTTAATATTGACACGACTGTCACGATAAGATATAAGTAGTTATCAATATCAAGTAATTATCTTTTTATTTTTTGCGTTGTTCATTGGAAATTGTAAGTATACAACTACAAACAGGTGAATTACTTAAGTGTTTCATTATCATCATCAGCCTATAAACGTCCCACTGCAGGGCACAGGCCTCCTCTCAGTATGAGAGGGATTGGGCTACAGTTCCCACCCGGGCCCAGTGCGGATTGGGAACTACACACAACGTTGAATTACTTCGTCGCTGTGTGTAGGTTTCCTCACGATGTTTTCCTTCACCGAATAGCTCGTGATTAATATCAAATTCGATATCGCACATAAATTCCGAAAAATTCAGAGGTGCGAGCCCGGGGTTTGAACCCACGACCCTCTGCTTGAGTTGAGAGGCCACAGTTCGAACCGCTGGGCTACCACGGCTTTTTTCATTATGCTCTCTTAATTTTGGGTTGAAAAAAAAACAGTAAATGTATATCACATTAAATACCATCTTTATTCCTCTTAAATCACAACAACAGCTTCTCAAGCTCCACTAGAATGTTCGTTATCAGCTTAATCAGTCCTGACAACAGCCCCGTACTGTCAGTCAAGCCTGTCAACAACACGACAACCAGATTCAACACCTGGGACACCAATCCCATGAGCAACCCTGGGGCTGCTAACACATTTGATCTGAACAACGAAATGAGCACGCTGATGTACAAAAACAATACAGAAGCGAGGTCTGTTAGAGTAGCGTACAATAAAGGTAATGTACACCCGAAGTATGGAAGGATTGCTGGCGTGAGATTCTGGACAATGTTTGACAAGTTGTTTAAGTTGTTGATGAGATTGATGAGGAAGGGGATGAGGAGTGCAGCCAGCTGGTTAGCGACTGGTAAAACGACTGCGATCTCGTCGAATGCCAGTCGAAGAGCTGTCACCGAGTATGCTGGGATCATTGCATCGCTGCTTGGCACCTGGAAAGAGAGATTATGTTACTACAGAGTCAAAACCCATGACGATTTCACGCTTCGTACCCACTTAATATTTCAGGTTTAAAAACAGATGGAAGAGTATAGTGACATGTTGCCAGCCTGTTGCCTAAAGCATACTAACAAAACTAAAAGAATTCTTTTGGCAAACTTCTTGATTAAATTACTCTCAGAAGTAATACTTGCTGAGAAGTTTTCGTATCACCATTTTATTAAATGTTATGATTATAGCTATTGTAAAAGTAAATTATGCCCAAAGCAGGATATAGGCTTAGGAATACCTAATTTAGGTGACCGGCTAGCAACCTGTAACTGTAAGGGGTAGGCAGAGCACATGAAACGCTACTTAATCAAAACCGTGGCTATTTCTTCTAGGCAGGTTGCTAGCTTGTCACCCAAAATGTAATGTAACTTATTTCTAGTCGCCACCTACGACATCCACGGAATAAATGTAAAGGTGTTATTGGAAGCCCGACAAACACAATACGTCCATCTTTGACGGATAGCTCAGTGGTTAGAGAACCTGACTGTGAAGCTCAAGGTCCCAGGCTCAATTCCCGGTCGGGACAGATATTTAATGATCACGAATGTTTGCTCTCGAGTTTTGAACGTTTATAAGATAAGAAATATGAGAAAGAAAAAAAAGAAAGTTTTTCCGTCGTCTAGTACAGATAGCACTGACATTAAACTACCTAATTTGAGAGTACGTGATTGGTGTGAATTGTCCAATGATATTATCATTATCACGGTGTAGTCTCTGGGATGTAGCCAAAGACAACAGAGCGGCATTTGATTATATTTTGATATCGACGCTTGAAAGGTGAAATGGTACGATCGATGTTAATTTGAATCTCATGAAACAACAAGGTCGATTCTCCCTTGCCATAATATTGTGACAGTGACAATATAGCTCCCTTATCTTTATTTTATTTACGTCACGTCACGTACCTATCAAATTTGGAACGTCATGTTTATGCAATTTAATCTCACGGAAACTTTTGTCAAAAGTGGTCTACCACACCACTTTTTTGGCCGACCATACACTGTAGAAATCAATAATTTTTGCTGACAAGCCAAGAAAAGATAACTTGCTACGTTAGAAATGTACGTGTCACTCTTCACATTTATAGTTTTCTCGCTTCATGTGCATTCATCCCTCTCGTCACGGGTGCTCGTCGGTTTCGGGTGTTTATAATTTGGCTTCTGTTCAAAATATCACTGATATGGTCAATATACGTTCATCGAGGCCGCCCTACACACATACATACATGCGCCTGTAATCTCAAATGGGGTAGGCAGAGCAAACGAGAGACACGACAATTTTAGATCAATTGATAATGTAAGTTGTGCCATCTGTCCATTTCTTTCATGGATGTTGTAAGAGGTGACTAAGGATATAGGTTAATAGATGCTTTAGGCGACAGACTAGCAACCAGTATTTATTATACCTTTTTCGTGAATGTTTCAACCTATAAAACCAAAAAGTAACCATGAAACATGAAATAGTCGTTGTTTCTTCTTCTTGTAGCCTTTCGTGTGCTCTACCTTCTCCAATTGGGAATACAGACGTGATTAATGTGAGTATGCCGTCTCTTTTCAAATTTATTTGTGTGCGTATACGCATATACTCTAATTTCACGTGTTTTTTTAATCAATTGTCAAGAAATATGTTCGCCTTCGTTGTATACAATTGTTCTGTACTTGCTATTTTTGTAAATTTTGTACAATAATGTTCACGTACCTATGCTTTAGGCGATACGCTCTTTATCCATCTTTCGTTAAAACTAATCTATAAAATATCTGTTTTCAAATAAAAATCTGTATGAAAAACTACCGTTCGTCTTAAGAGTTGTGTGCCACAGATAAACAGACAGATTATAATGCCCTACTTTTTATATGAAGATAAGAAATCAGTTAAAATACGAACCACGAGGACCACAGCAAACGCACCTAAAATATAATGCCACTTCATTTTAAAAACTATCACTTAAATAATACACTAATATATGTTAAAGAATAAATGAGCTACACTATATAAACGCACGCTATCTTTCAATTGTGTGCTTTCAAAATATATTTTGAAACTGTTATAAAAAGATACAAGTATCAGTTATATAATATAATG
This sequence comes from Adoxophyes honmai, assembly GCA_005406045.1. Taxonomy (NCBI): domain Eukaryota; kingdom Metazoa; phylum Arthropoda; class Insecta; order Lepidoptera; family Tortricidae; genus Adoxophyes; species Adoxophyes honmai. The sequence continues at coordinate 128,934 of BHDV01000101.1, forward strand.
TGAAAACTAGTACACAATTCCGTGGGTCAATTTTGCAATGATTTGTAATTAATTATATTTATCGGTACTAAATTCCTATGTTTTCGATAGTTATTTATATCTTTTATCTATTTTTACAGACCTAGACTATCATAATAAATGTAAATAAAAAGGTCATATTGGCAAAATTTGCACACCGCTAGATAAAAAGATTGGTTACATTTTATTTGAGCAAGTAAGTTGGTAAGGGACTGTTTTGGCGTCTTTTTTTAAAACCAGCGCTTCCTAAAGACTATGGCTGCCAAGAAGTATGCGCCATAAGAAACTTGGCACATTTATTAAAAACTAATAAAAAGCAATAGGTATAATAGCAACCACAACAATAACATAAAATACTGTTATTACAACGGATAATATTAAAATTAATTATTACATTACATTTTGTCGAATGAAATCGTGTTAGTACAGTAATGATTTGGTTTTGCCGTGCTAGTAACTTTTGTTCATTTCTGCCGTGGATGTCGTAAGAGGCGACTTTTATCCACTGAGGAATCTCTTACAGTCAACCTTGGAGAGGCAGAAAGGAAACTTATTTGTTGAAACCGAAAAATTATCAAAGTTTTAACAAAAATATGGCTGTTTCTCATACAAGTGTCTCGTTTAAAAATTAAGCATCGTTCAGCAAAAATAAAAATCTTAGAATTTAAGATATCACCACGATTTCTAAACAACCAGATGGCTTACTAAAAAATGATAATAAAACAGATAAAGTTTTATGAACTGAAACGACAATAAATTCGTTCAAAGTCTTCTTGTAATGTTTACATAATTATTGTATAATTTTAATTGTGTTGTATAATTATAATCGTCTTCCAAGATATCGTTTCATATGATTCCAGGTAGTCAATGAAAATGTCACCTTCTGAAAAATGATGTTATTTATAATTCAACAATCGATATTGTAACATAATCGTGCTAAAAGTGGCTTAGAAATTTGAAATCGCCATGAGTTTGAAAATGAAAATGAAAATATTTGTTGCGTAAAAGTGACATAAAAGGCAGATCATAGCAAACCCTCCGTAGCGACTACAGAGAGGCATAATTACGTAAAGATAAGTTAGACAAAGGTGAATCTCTCTCTCTCTCTCTCTCTCTCTCTTGTTTGTGTTTGTGTGTGTGTTTGCCTACTACCTCTTCTATCTGTTCTCAAACTTATAATTATCCTAAAAGTGGCTGCGAAGCGTGAAATAGACATAATCATGGCTCTGCCTACCCCATTTATGATCATTCAACGCTGATATTTTTTATGCTAGTGGTTCAGTTAAATTATTATGTTTATCATATAACATTATGAACAAGTATTAAATTCTATATTTTTTTGATATATTAGATACCTACTTATAACAAAATGCTGTTATTACAAAAATGGGAGATCATAACGTAAGTTAGATGCCTATGTCTAGATTCCTTTACCCTCTTCTAGATTTATTTCATCTTATACCTACCGTACATAACTACACATCGTACCACTTTTCTATGAATGACCGAGTGAATGAACGTTTCATTTTCTGTAGGTTTAGCATGACCACACGTGCTAAATAGTTGCCAACTTAAAATAAAAATGGTTGCATGAAAAGTTATTCTATTCCGTGAGCGAATTGTTTTCAACTTAGATTCAAGTCTTTTTAGATACTAAGTTTAAAAAAAAAATTGCACGTTAATATGTTGTTCGATTTTCAAAATGTAACACCTTATTTATATTGTACCTACCATTTTTTATGCTGACGTATCTACTCAGACTATGAATAGGTAGATTCATTCGTGACTTTGCGTAGGTCTAAAATACTACATAATGTTTTAAACTTTCGAGCTTCTCACTCATGTTTATTATACACACGGGATTTAATCACGGTTTGATTAAATTACCTCTCGACGTTTTGGCCGCATTACAGCGACAGAGGTCACGAGTTGACTGAAGCAGAGCATGATGTTTGTTTTGCCTTATGGAGAGTAACGCAAATGGATGGGAGTAACAGACAAAATTGGAAACTTTTACAGAATTTTCGTAGTTTTATTATATCCCAACACCACACAGGTTAAGAAATTGCTAAAAATCATGATCATGATTTTGTGTCATGTTTCGTGTGATCTGCCTACCCCTGGAAATGCAGACGTGATCTAAGTATATATTCTAGTTAGACAGTAACACAATACTCTATATCTACCGCGTCACCACTCCGCCGTGCTAAGCCGGCTGCAATCGATATAGAGGTCATCGACACTACCTTATACCTTTTGCACGCCTTCTTTCCTTTTACTAGAGGTGGAGCTTTTACGTCACGTCACCTTTTAAATTAAGTTATTATTATTAAATTACACGACTTTTCTAAACACAATTCATTGGTAAATTGAAAATCGAAAACTTTATGCAAATAGGCTCCTAAGAGCACTTTTACATGTCATTTTCGAATCTACCAGCGCTTCGGAAAAACCATAATTGCCAAAGAGAATTCGCCACAAGCGAAATTGTCACAAAGTTTTTTTTTTCAAATAGGTACTGGGTGAATATTTTCGAATGTGCATATTGGGCGTCCCAAAAAATAATCCTAAATATCGACTCAATCAAGGAGTTTTATTGGTTC
>BHDV01000101.1:146376-160461 GCA_005406045.1 Adoxophyes honmai
TTTATTTTACAAAAACATATTGAGAGATTAATTGAGAGGTGTTATTCTAAAGCCGGGTACAGACTGCTGTAAAGTAACATGCAATGTAACACGCGTTCGTGCGCGCAGTGTGCACGATTCATGCGCACAAGGCGTCCACACACTGGGATTTCTGTTACATTGCGACAATGTGGACGGCAAATTCTTTCTTTGCGTGTTACATTGCATGTTACGTTACAGCAGTCTGTACCCGGCTTAAATCCGACACAGAATATCGGTAAAATCTACTAGATAATCTACTTAATTAGTGATATCAATACTCGGAAATTGCTTAATAATGATCGCTCTAGTACTAATTCCCTTATAAGGTACCAGAGAAGCAACAGGTCGTTCGCTTGCTTTGAATTAGTGGTAATGAAGATTAGATTAGTTTTTGAATAGTTTTCGGAACTTGTTTGCAGAAAGTTCTAGTGCTAATTGCGGATATTGGGAACCGAAACATAATACATACAAACATCACGACTTTATTCTCTAATGGGGTAGACAGAGCACATGAAACACTTCATAGACAAAACCATGACTTACAAAATTCGCGGATAACTCACGTTTTAAATCGAGTTTAGCTCGACATGTTTCGGAGCCTTTCATCTAAGAGCCGCGGCGGCTGCTGCTGCCAAACACGCACTGCGGGCTACCGCTCTATTCGCGCGACCAAACAACGAACATGTCGAGCCAAACTCGATTTAAAACGTGAGTTATCCGCGTATTTTATAGGATGAGTGAGTCTCACGGTAGTTTAATATTCAAAACCATTACTATTCCTAAATAGGTTGAGATATACATGGTGCTCGTGAGCATTACGAGAGATTTCAACCACGAATTCCAGAGGCTATAAGAAGTAATAAATGTTATATGAACTTAGGTCGAAACACGATTTTTTTAATAATTTTCATACATAATAATTGCTAATGTCGTATAAACGTGCCTTAATAATAGTAAAAAAAATCGTGTTTCGACCTAAGTTCATATAACATTTATTACTTCTTATAGCCTCTGGAATTCGTGGTTGAAATCTCTCGCAATGCTCACGAGCACCATGTATTTTGGGCGACAGGCTAGCAACCTGTCACTATGATACCTCCACAATAGAAAGCTAAAAGAAATATGCTAGAAGTGGCCACAAAACATGGAAAACTCATGGTTTTGTCTTTTTTACATTTCGTATGTATGTAAGTTATTTAATTTAATATTACGGAACATCGAACAATCTCGCAATCGGCAAATCGGCTCATTTTCCGTGTTCAATTCAAACATCGTTCTGATTACTCAAATTCAAATTTCGAACAGCTAATTTTCAACGGTGGTAATTCCGGATTGATACCAGCCAGTACACGTTTAGTCGGCTAAGTCGGAGAGCATGATAAGTCGTGCTAATCCGGCGGAATACAGTTGAACTATAAAGAGGAGAAAATTACTAGGAGCGCTACTGTCTTCGTATTTATCAGGATTTTGATGTTGCGTAAAGCCAGAATGAAAAGTCTTGAGGGTCCGGAAATTTTCCTAATAAAAAAACAAATTTACGAACTTTTTTTTTAGTTACGTTTGCATAAATAAAGTTTATAGTAAGTAAGGTAAACGTCCCTGTGCTCGACACTGACCCACTTGCAACCTTATGTCATAGTAAGACAGGTGACAGATATGGTGGCATCTACTGGGCGTTGAGGCGTCGAGCATCGGTACATTTACCTTAGCTCGCATTGATTGAAATAAATTTTATTATATTTTGATGTACGCGGGATTTAGGGCCGATTTTTCAATCACCAGATAAAACTTATCTGTCCGATAAATGTTGGCTGTCACTTTTCTTTTATATGACGCGAAAAAAGGATAGCAATATTTTTAACTGGCAGATAAATTTATCTGGTGATTGAAAAATCGGCCCTTAATCATGTTACGTTACGTTAAGGAACGTGGTCTTAGAGCATGGCGACGGACGGACGGACGGACGGAAAGCGAAGCCTCAGTAATAGGGCCCCGTTTTCACCCTTTGGGGACGGATCCTAAAAAAATACTGCTTCACTTTTTTCACCAAGTAGCTAACTTTAAGTTATCAAAACCATCGAACATAACTTAATAACTCGAAATAAAAAGTCCTTACCGAATAAAACCAATATGAAATAGCTTTATGAAACATTCGCCGAAACCGAGTGGGTATGTAGGGAATTTAATACAGCCCCCAATTGGGGTGGATATTGAACAAACTTTTAATGGTGAAAAACCAATCATTTCGGGTTGCTATGCCTTGCGGTATTTTAATGGCACGATTACTACATTTAAAAGTTACTTCGAACATTTTGGTTCGATTTTTAACCGACTTCAAAAAAAGGAGGTGGTTCTCAATTCGAGCCAATTTTTTTTTTGTGTGTATGTTACTCGATATCTCGGAGACCCGTGGACAGATTTTCAAAATTTTTTTTTAATCGAAAGGGTATAACTCGAAATTGGTCCCATTGGCACGAAACCAGGATCTGATGATGGAATCTTGGAGAAATCGAGGGAACACTTCAAAATTTATATGGGGATGTACGGCGTTTTCGGTAATTTGTTGATGAAGTCAAGATTTTACATTCCGTAAACAGAATACTTTCAAAATATTGCTAATTTGAAGTCGCTTTTTTTTGTTTAAAATTATGAGATTTCAGTAGGACTTAAAACACAACGGTTAAATAATGAGGGTGCTTATTATGATACGTCGGTCGCAGTTTTAAAAGTAAAATTGACTGTGAAGGGTGAAGTAATCATAGTGTTATTCCGTGTGGTGTCCGGTTTAGAATAACACCTCTCCATTTCTTCCGTAGATGTCATAAGAGAAGACTAAGGATATTGTGCCCTGTCACTATTATACCTGCCAACTCAAAACCAAAAAAAAAAATGGTAGAAACAGAAACCACAAAACGTGAATATGTTTTTGTCTATGTAGCGTTTTGTGTCCTCTACCTACCTCATTTGGGAATAAACGCGTGATGTTTATATGTATGTATGTATCTATATTTTCACTGGCAACCTTTCAACACTAATTGAGCACCAATTAATTAAATGTGGGCTACATTGACCAGTAAGTGTAGCAAACCGCAAACGATGTATATAATCCTTACTACATACATACATCACGCCTGTATTCCAAAATGGGGTGGGCAGAACACACGAAACGCTACTTAGACAAAATCACAAATATTTCGCGATTCGTAGTCACTTACGCCACATTTTTTAGGTTTTAAGTCAAATGGTACAATAGATAGGTTGCTAGCCTGTCGCCTAAAATATATCTTAACCTGCTTTCTCGTCGCCTCTTACGACATCCACGAAAGAAATGGAAAGGTGTGCACATGGCTAAAATCCTATCCCTACTATCGTTGAAATAAACTAAACAGCTTACAATTTTAGGTATGTTTTAGGTAACAGGCTAGCAACCTGTCACTAATATACCCCTTCCACGTAATCTGAAATAGTCATGGCTTTGACTGTAACGTTTCGCGTGCTCTACCTACACCATCAATTTGTAAATACAGGCGTGACGCTATGCTACCATCCTTACTTCCTTACTATCCTTACCAATATATAAATGTGAAAGTGTGTTTGTTTGTTTGTTTGTTTGTTTGTCCGTCTTTCACGGCTAAACGGAGCGATGGATTGACGTGATTTTTTTAGGTAGAGATAGTTTAGGGCACGGAGAGTGGCATAGGCTACGTTTTATCCCGGAAAAAATTGATGCTCCCGAGGGAAAACAAAAATTTAGTTTGCTTGATAGATCGATATCGATCGATGATAGATCGATATCAATCGATAACCGATCGACAGATGATAGGTACATCGATGGCGCCGTGTGTCGTTTGAAACGAGAAGTTTTCTTATAGTTGTGCTTGATACCGCAATATAACCGAGTTCCACGCGGGCGGAAAGCTAGTAATATTATAAATCGGAAAGTGAGTTTGTTTGTTTGTTTGTTCCGCTTTCACGCCCCAACTACTGAACCGATTGCTTTGAAATTTTGCAGACGTAAAGATAGAAGTCCGGATTAAATAATTAGAATTAGGGTACTTTTTATCACGAAAAAAATTGATGTTTCCGAGGTAATGTTCGCTTTATACCGAAATATAACCGAATTCCACGCGGGGGAAGCCGCGGGCGGAAAGCTAGTATAATCATAAGTGCGAGTAGGGTAAACCAAACCCCTATTCCTCTTAATCATGTAACGGTACCACTAATTACAAGTATACCACACAACGATGCATTTACCCTACGCTCCCCCCCCATCGATTTAGGTCAACCGCTAATGAGATTCCAGACTTCTGATCTAGTCTTTATTACTTAAAGCTGCTGAGGGAAACTAGCCCTTATTCGTATAGTAATAAAGTGCGGTGCCTTGGACGAGTTCTGAATAGAACATAGTAGGGATTGTGGACTTCATTCCGTTGTAGTAGAGTTGATAAGTTTGTAGGGTGGCCATGTTTTTTTTAGTAAGGAGACATTAAAAATAGTTGTTAATGTCACTGCTACGTTAAGAGCGGCATTAATACACGAGTGTTTAGTGCTTAGATTTGTAGGTATAGTCAGTGGGTATAGCTGTACCTTTATCGTTTTTAATGGTATATTGTAACTTAGTGCAAGATTAAATAGACCAAAAACAGCAAAAATGGCGGTAATGTGCTTCAATTGTTGTAGATTTCTATGCAACATAATAGGGGTCTTTACAACTCAGCGGTCATAACTTAGAAAACTTAATAGGTCAAAAACATGAAAAATAAAAAAATTTCAAGCGACATCTTGAAGAACCCGTCACTATAACTCTCTTTTCTTAAGTTGATCCTAAAATTATAGTAATGTAGAAATTGTTTAAAGTAAAGGTAAAGTCCTGATAAGTTCCGGAATAGCTGTCACCCTACAAGTAGAAGGAGCATTGTTAGGTGAATGATCTGTTAGTTCAAAAGACATATTGTCTGGGAAATGCATGTGATGGCGCGCCATAAGGGTTATTGTCAGATGGCAATATGTCTTCAAAACTGCCGCAAAATTAAAGTGACTGGATATTTTTAGGATACTTGGCATAGCTGCCAATCCAATGACTGGTAGTTAACGTCGGATCTTACAGAGCACACAAAATGCTACGTAGACAAAATCATTACTATTTCATGTTTCGTGGCCAATTCTAGCACATTTTTAGGGTTATAGTACAAGTAAAATAGTGACAGGTGAGGAGTGACAGCCAAGCGCCTAAAATGTACCATAACCACACGGCACTAAAATAAAATGTGTTCGTTAATGTATTTAAACAAAGAAGATAAATAAAATCTGCGGGCTTCTTAATGTATAGTTTATATAGCCTATCACCTAAGGCATACCTAAACCTACAATCGCATATTACAACATCCCCGTAACAAACATAACTGTAATTCCAAACCACGACACAGGGAAGTAAAATACAATTTTAAAATACCTTAAACATTATAAGCGTTTTATTTAATCTCGCTCTTACAAAAGACGAAAGCATGTAAGAGGTTTAAAGAAGGCTTTCATTTCAAAGGCGGAGTCGAATCGCAGGCCAGATGTTACTCGGAGGCGGTGAGGTAGGCTGTATGTAAGAACTCGTTCCCACTATGTCGGATGTCGGGCCGATTTTTTATCGGATGACGTAGCGGCAAACGTCACTGTATTCGACACAGTCGACACTTGACCCAATACTTGGCACTTGGAACCTTATGTCATAGTAAGACAGATGACAGATGGGTGTCATCTACTGGACGTTGAGGCGTCGAGCATTGGTACTTTTACCTTACAACAATATTGTGTCGGATCCGACATAAAATGTCAAGCGTTCACAGCCCACACGCCGATAAAAAATCGTGTCGGCCGCACTGTTCACATACCTAATATCGGATATCGGCCCGACATCCGACATAGTGGGAACGAGGTCTAACTGCAAATGAAATAGCTATCCTGACGTTTTTTATTTCACACGTACAGTTTCCGGCACATAATTTGGCAATGTTTTTAAGGGGTAAGTTCCGGCGCGACTTTATCACAGAAAGTACAAATTATGTCGTAAATTTTAAACCTGTTTTTTGACAGTTCTTATACAGGGTGATTGGAAGGTTAGGGCAAACCTTGAAGCCCAAGAAAGTATAAATAATTTAGAACCATTTAAGCCATGGTTGTCACGACAAAGTCTGACTATTTTTTTTACCGAAATACCAAAAAATTCACATTTTACTGCTAATTTATAGGCAAACTAAGCGAGAAATGTACTACTTTTATATATGTATCATTATGTAGTATTATATTATAGTATTACACAACACAAAAAATAGTTGAATATTATGATCTTTTTTTTCATCATTCTGAACGAATGTTGAGGTTTTTGTAATATAAATTGGTTCGAGTATCGGGCGAGACAATCTCTTTTTTAATTCACGACTTACTCACAAAGTAAATATATGTTTTGTTAGCAGTAACTTACCTCACGGGACGTGCATGAGCTAGGTTTAATTCCATGCAAATAAGGGCAGAACTAGTGGCATCCGCGGAATTATAATATCAGGAACAATGCAGCCCCGGCGCTGCTGCTTAGCGGGTTTTAACACCCACTTGTATGCAAGGTGGATTACGTATCGGTGTTTAACGTATGACAGGAGTTTTTAGATAATTTATTTACTGTACGTTTGGTAGCCACTTCTGGGATGATTTTAGATTTTAACTTATATGAAAGTGGTACAATAATAGTGACCGATTGCTAGCTGGTCGCCTAAAACCTGTTATCTAAGTCGTTATTTCCTTATTTTCTTACGAAATTCATGGAAAAAACGGAGTGATGTTATTCTATCACGACGAGATTCTTTAATAGGCATGTGTACTGGCTTAAAAATGTATCATTCTAATTAGTCAGTGGGGAAAGACTCCAATAGAGAAATCTCTCTCCAGGCAGATCTTAAGCCTGGGAACCAAAGTCCACAGAGAGGAAGTTGGAAGTTTGTATTTATGCAACTGATCGTCGAAACTCCGTTAGCGAGATGTAGAATATCACTTTGACAGTTGAAGTTCTATTAGATACTCGACGGTACGTGTTGCTAGGTCGCTACAGTCCGCAAGTTAAATTATAGAAATATAGGAGACAGAGTTTATCAAATAATTAAAGAATAGTTGAACGCCGTGTGGTGTCGGGATAGAATAACACCTCTCCATTTCTTCCGTGGATGCCGTAAGAGGCAACTAAGGAAATAGGTCTAGGTATGCTTTAGGCGACAGGCTAGCAACTTGTCACTATTCTACCTCTTCCATCTTCGTAAACCTAAAACTATGATAGAAGTGGCTGCGAATCGTGAAATTAGTCATAATCATAATCATGGTTTCGTCTAGGTCACAATTCGTGTGCTCTGCCTACCCCATTTGGGAACGCAGGCGTGATTGTATGTATGTGTATTATTTGTTAAATACATTACATATTTTCACAAAAAAAAACTCTTTTCACAGCTCCACTCCACAACTCCACTCATCCTCAGTAGATCCCCAGCCTTACGCGTTCAAAAACCACAGCCCAAAAGAGCTGTCAAGGGTTTTCAGATCGGCAAAAAAGGCAAATAAATTCCAGGCGGCAGCTGTATTGGCCGTAAATCGCACAATGACATACCGCCGTCAGGTACCAAAAAGGTATCTAAACGGTTTTTATCTGCATAAATAAAATCGGCATCAAAATCAGTCGGTTGACGATCGGCTTTTTTCGGTTATCTCCGGTGGTTGGGTGATTAGGTAACGGTTTCATGTACCTTTGTTTTTGAATTTATGTGGATGCTTTACTAATGCTGTATATAGGAGGCATGTACTACCTATTATATCACCTTTCCATTTGTTTTATAGATGTCATTTCTCAAGTTGGATAGGCAGAGCACACGAAACGCTACGCAGCCTAAACCATGACTATTTTACGTCTCGAGGATACTTCTACCATATTTTATAGGTTTTAAATTGGCAGGTAAAACAAGTGACAGGATACTAGCCTACCTTGAACATTAACCTACCGTGAGACTCACTCATCTTAAAAAAATTGGATAACTCACGTTTTAAATCGAGTTCTGCTCTACATGTTTCGGGTTAATTCATAGAGCTAGCCTGCCGCCTAAAATATACCTTAATTAATCTATTTCCTTAGTCGCCTCTTACGACACTGGAGAAATAAAGAAGTGTATATTCTAAACCCGACACCACACGGATATTTCAGCAAAATTGTGTGAAATGAAACTAATATCTTAATAGATATTAGGGCTACCTCGCGGTTTGTGGGTTCCGCGAGGTTTTGCCAGTCCCGGTACTGACGATTGGTTTGGATACTGTTATTTTGACGCTCTACGTAAAATGGGTGTCATAAGTTCATGGCCAACGTTCGTCGTTGTATCGATGTAATGTTAGTACTTAGTCAATTATCGGCGAATCGAATGAAACGTTCTTGAAATACTTTTAATGTTTGTTATTTTGTGTGGAGTCGGGTTTAGAATGACGCCTCTCCATTTCTACTGTGGATGTTGTAAGTTTAGTTGTTTGTGTGTGTTTAGGTATGCTTTAGGCGACAGGCTGGCAACCTGTCATTACTATACCTCTTTCATCTGTTTATTAAGGGGCGGCGCAGACGACAGACTTTTGTGCGATCGAGTCTGCGGAGCAATAAAAACTCTGAATGGAAACTGTCTGCGCGCTATTCAGAAATTTTATTGCTCCGCAGACTTGATCGCACAAAAGTCTGTCGTCTGCGCAGCGCCTAAGCCTAAAATTACCCATTTGGGAATCCTTTGGAATTGCTAAACGTGGCACTGATTTTTTGAATTTATTTGCTCTGCCTACCCCTCTTGGGAATACAGGCGTGAGGATATGTATGTATGTATGGGAATCCTTATGATGTTGCCTTATACTCCGCTTGCGACATCCACAGCAGGATTTTTTTTTAATATAAAAAATTAAAACCACGAAATTTTGTGGGTTGAAAGCTTAGTCCTTACAGGGAATACAGACGGACAGGCGAACGATTTATCAAAGTCATCGCGAGCAGCGCGAAGAAATATGTAAGACCGGCGAGTCAAACCTCCGAGAAATCAATAGCCGACACAAAACGGCTTCATATTTTTATATTGGAAGACGTTTTTCTTGGCAGTTGTTACAGTCCCTGTTAGGAGAATAACAGAGGCATTTTTTCCGTGGATCTCGTTAGAGGTGACTAAGGAAATAATATTGTATTGGAATGTAAACTTGTCTCTATTGTGTCGCTTTTAACTAACTTTAAAAATTAAACTTGAGGTGGCTATGAAATGTCAAATAGCTCATGGCTTGGTTTAATTAGCGTTTTGTGTCCTCTGCCTACCTCATTTGGGAATACAGGCGTGATTGTATGTAGGTATGCGTGAATGTATGTTACATTATAGATTAAAATATAACTAGCTCTGTAGGCTTAGTCCGTGGTCGCTTTCAACCGCCGCCCGCGGCCGACAACGGCCCGCCGCCCGCGGCGTCTGAATAATAGTAGTAAACGGAACGCCGCACGCGGCGGGCGAAAACGACCACTCCCAAGCATTCCCGAACATACCATTCAGACGCCGCGGGCGGCGGGCCGTTGTCGGCCGCAGGTGGCGGGTGAAGGCGACCACGGCCTTAGCACAGCAACACGCGCGATTCATTACGCACGAGGAAAAAACTAGGTGATACTTTCTGACGTCTCTAACTACTAACAGTGACAGGTTGGTATGATCTATCCCGCGCTCATCTCTATATACCCTACCATATTTCCTTAATCGCGTCTTACGACATCCACGGAAGAAATGGAGAGTTGTTATTCTAAATCCGACACCGCACGGGCCAGTAAACATGTAAAAAATCCTCAACGTGGAGAAAGTACAGCATAATATACCCGACAGTTGGAACCAATACTCAGCTTATAATACCATATCCAATAAATAATTTATGCCACAATAAACGTTCTGCAAAACTTTTCCGATGACAATTTTCTAACACGTACACTTTATGCCTGATTTAGTGCACTCATAAACTCCGGAATTGCCGTTACGCTGGCAACATTGAATTTTATGGTGTACTCCCAAGCATTATGGATTCAATTTTAGGGGTTGTGCGTTGAGATAAAAAAGGATGCAGGCGTTTGGTTGGTTATGATTTTGGAGGTAAACTTCACAATGAATGACGAAATTGTTGACACTACAATAGGTACGAATTGAACAAAAAATAGGCCAAGTGCGAGTCGGACTCGCGGATCAAGGGTTCCATATGATAGACAAGGTAAATGGACGGTGAATTGCCGTTTACGATTTATGTCGTACTAGCTTTCCGCCCGCGGCTTCACCCGCGTGGAATTCGGTTATATTGCGGTATAAAGCGAACATCCCCTCGGGAACATAATTTTTTTCCGGGATAAAAAGTACCCTATTATTTAATCCGGACTTCTATCTTTACGTCTGCAAAATTTCAAAGCAATCGGTTCTGTAGTTACGGCATGAAAGCGGAACAAACAAACTGAAAAAGTAAGGATTAAAAAAACTACACGTTAAATCTCGAGTAAAATCAAGCTTGGGGAAAACATCTACTTAGCAAGTTAACAAGTATAGTTCTTTAAGTTTTGAATAATAATGGCTGTGATGTACGGACGGACAGACAGACATTACAAATCTATAAATGTTCCATTTTTTTGTCGCTGAGGTACGAAAACAAAAAAAAAAAATTTTTTGACATAAGTGTGAAAAATGAGTTATTAAACAAGACTAAGTTAAATATAAAATGTGTCAAATACAAAAAATCAAATACGTCAAATACAAAATAACAAAAAATAAACTTAAGCCTAAATAAAGCCTAAGCTAGTCCAAAAGGCTCCCCCGAGTTGCCCCCGGTGCAAAGGTACCCAAATAATATTATGCGAAAACAAGACTAAGTGTCTATCTCCTACCAATAATAATTAATGTTAAAATTTGGTCAAGCAATACATTATTTATAAATACAATACAATTTTAATTTTTTAGAGACAAACTCAAAACTTGAATGACGTCAATAAATAGATTACAACCTTTTGGTTTTAAGACTTGGAGCACCTAACATTAAATTTTGTGTAAAAAACTAAAACTTTGTGTAAACTTTGTGCACTAGCCACGAAAATGCTACCTTTGAGCAACTGTGCCATTGATTTAATAGACCTATAATACCCTATAATATAATATAGGGTATATTAAATCTATGAACTGTGCTAAAAATCTTAATAGGTACTTAGTTTTTCCCTTGGTTACTAACTACGATTGAGTTTCATTGTAAACTCGTATTTACCTTTAAAAAGTGCAATACAGCTCTAAAGCTCTTTATTTACACTTAGATGGCTATAAAACAAATATAGTGCCCACTTCCTCCCCTTATTTCTATAGAAAATTCTTTTCAATTTGCGTACATCAGGAATATTGTTTGCAAACGCGTTTCAAAGCGAAATAAACATCTTTTATATTCTTTGAATCCCGTGTTTCTATAAAAGACGGCGACTTGGTAATCTTTTAAATGGCGCTTTGCCGTTCGGTTTATTTTCAGTTTTTTCGGGAGCGTAAAATAAAAACCGGCCAAGTGCGAGTCGGACTCACGCACTGAGGGTTCCGTAAACGATACGTAAGTACGATACCGCGATGTAGCTTACAGCCAACGCCATCTAGTGACAGATTTTCGAACTAATGATAAATTTTAATTTTATTAAAAAAAAAAAAACTACTTGGTAGATTTTGTTCAAACCAATTTTCGTTGATAGTTTTTATGGTAATGTACATCATTTTTTTTTAGATTTATCACTCTTTTATTTTAGAAGTTAGTGGAGGGGGTGGGACACAACTTTTTCAACTTTGGAAGAGTCTGTCGCGCAAACTATTCACTTTAGAAAAGTATGATGTTACAAACCTTAATATCATTTTTGAAGAGCTATCCATAGATACCCCACACGTATGGGTTTGATGAAAAAAACATTTTTGAGTTTCAGTTCTATGTATGGGGAACCCTAAAAAATTATTGCTTTTTTAAAATTTTGTGTCACAATCTTAATGCGGTTCACAGAACACATCTACCCACCAAGTTTTATTAGTATAGTTCTCATAGTTTCGGAAAAAAGTGGCTGTGACATACGGACGGACGGACGGACGGACGGACGGACGGACGGAAGGACGGACAGACATGACGAATCTATAAGGGTTCCGTTTTTTTGCCATTTGGCTACGGAACCCTAAAAAGGTCAAATTTTGCTTTTTGAAAACAATAAAATACAAACACAATAGTTCCTGCCGGCTTAGCACAGCAAGGGGCGAGTAGAGATACGCGCGAGATAGACTACCCCTGTCACTGTCTAACTAGAGACGTTAGAAAATTACAGGTACCCCGCGCGCGAGACGACTAAATCGCGTCTCAGTGCTATGCCTACTATTTGTAGATTATTGTCTTTATTTGGTCAAGACTTGTTCATAGATACAGAAGACCAAATTGAAGGTTTGCCAGAGAGCTATTGAACGCAGTATGCTCGGAGTGAAAGGGGTTGAGGACATTGAGAACACTACGCTGCATTCCAAAACGTACATTGTCATCGACCGAGGCAAAAGCCGCCATGTTGAAGTGAGATTTGGGCAGGCCATGTCAGCCGCATGCATCCACACAGGTGGGCCAGAAACGCCGCAGAGTGGGAACCACGAGACGTATGGCGGGGCAGGCCCAGACGGAGATGGCGGGAAGACTTACATTCTTCGTATTATATATATATATATATATATAGTCCTCCTCATCGTTCCGATGACGGCGACCCTGGCTGTGATTAGATTTAAACGAAATCATTATCGAATCCATAATCGTTTTGATTACATTAAGCACTCTGGTCAGGTCAAAACGTCCAGAGTACCCGATACCGACGAGCGTGTAGGTATGAGGAGATTATTAAAAATGGATGAAGCAAAAGAAGTATGTCAAGATCATAGCAAATGGAACAAAGTGGTCTCTGCCTAAACCTGTGGGAAAGAGGCGTATGTGTGTATGTAGGCTTCTAGCTATATTAAACTCGTCACAAAAAAAAACAATATAAAACAATCACCCACATTTTACAATACAATAAATGCCTGAAGTAAAGCAATACCGAAATGCGTGAGATTATTATTTTATGCTTATTCGGAGAGCTATAACTTTTATAACGTTTTTATTCGAGTTGCTACATAATTTATTATTATGAGCTTGATTTTATGTGTGTATTTACAGCCGGGGCGCAATAAAATGGCCTGATAACATTTAGTTAGCCAATTTTCGGGTAATGATTCGTTTCCAGTGTAGTTGAAATCTTTTTCAAGTTGTTCTAAAATTTATTAACAATTTAGAACTCGTTAGAAAAGGTAGAACGTAAAAGACACCTACATACAATCACTTCTATATTTTCACAAGGGGATGTCTCTTTTAACGGTAGAAAGAGACAGCAATCTTTTGGACCGAGTGGACCTTTTCTACGTATTAGATACTAACTTTCTGTCAAGTTTCTTGCGGCGCATTCTGCTTCGCAACTTTAGATGCTCTTTCCGAAGCCAAGACTCGAAATTTACGTGTAAGTGATCTTAGGAGCCTATTTGCATATAAATGAAGTATTGAATTTGAACATATTCTGTGCCTCTATGCGAGCTGGGAATTGAACCGACTATAGCCTACCTAACAAGCTGTTGGTCTATAAAGTTGCTACCACGTCAATGTTTAAAATTAGTGATCGTACGGAATCGCAGTGACGCATTCCGTGCTTTGACATTTTTTTAAGCAGCGGTATGGAGTGCTTGCGTCAAAAATGGTGTGTCATACGACGATACGACATGATTGTCCGAACTGTCACCGTTTTTTAAGAATTGGTGTGTGGAGCGTGCGTCGAAAACGGTGCGCAAACGATATGTCACTGTGATTCCGTACCGTCACTGTTTTAAGCATTGCTCGCAACTTAATCTGTACCAATATATAAATGTAAAAGTGTGTTTGTTTGTTTGTTTGTTTGTTTGTCCGTCTTTCACGGCTAAACGGAGCGATGGATTG
>BHDV01000101.1:161638-172108 GCA_005406045.1 Adoxophyes honmai
TAGTTTCGCCGATGCCTTTAGGAGCCGAAACGTTACGAGATGAAATTGAGTTTCTAGAGAAAATAGACTTAGATTGCATAGAGTCAGAACCATTTTCAGAAACTGTTCTCCTCGATAATGATTTATTGCAGCAAAGCCAAAAAAATGATTCACCGAATTCAGTGTCTTATCTTTATTACGGTCGACGCAGATGTACCATCGAACCAATTGATTAGTGACCCACCATAGAACCTATTCGCAGTGAACGTCATAGTGACATTGCATTGATTGACAAAGGAAATGTGTATGACGTTTCTTGTGACAACGTTCTGCGGTGGGTCACTAATCAGTTGGTTCGATAGTACATGAAATAAAATCGAAGAAGTCAAATACAGAGCATTTTTTGGAGATCAGCAAGAAGAAAACTTGTTTCGAGACTTTGAGGATAATGTTTCGACGCTATCAACTACATCAAATTGTGACTATGTTGAAAATTATCGGATAACTCACGTTAAATAAATCGAAAATCGAAACGTGAGTTATCCGATAATTTTCGACATGAGTGAGTGTCGCGGTAGTTTAATGTATAACATTGTGACTATAATAAGTTTGAAGTTATAGAAGTCTCCCAAGACTCAATATTTTTGATTTCAAGGCTTGTCTTAAGCTTTACAATAATTGGAAAAAAGGTACAAACAGCCAAATTGTAATGTGGAGCCAGATGTGTGAGATATGCATATCACATGAGGAGCCTTTTACAATAAAATACAAATACAAATTTGAACAGGAATACGAATCCATTGAATGTGCTTCCATTAAGCAGTCAAGGAGCAGAGTAAATGACCTCGAAGTAGGGCTGAATAATATAACTGTAGCTTACCAGGCAGCATCGCCACTTGACAAGCAAAAATTGAAAGATCTCAATGATCTTTGTAAGACTGGAACAATTCCAGCAAAATACCACGAATTGTATCACAAATTAGTCTAAATGATAAAATTATTACTTAAAAAAAGTGTTATGGCTGTGAATTAGAGTTACTTTTCGAACTGTGATTTGTCAGTTTAAGTGAAAAAGACTTAAGTTTATTGTTATTTTTATACAATCAAGGTTTATCTAGATAGAAAGTGTTTATTTCGTTACTGATTATGTGGTGATTGTTTTTTTAACTATTTTGTTGATTATTAATAGGTCAAAAAGATCTCAACTGTCTCATGTTAATATTAACTTAACGTCAGTTAGGTTGTAATTTACAATAACTTGTATTTTCATAGTAAAGTAAAATAAAGGACCAAAGTTGGTTGAAACTTATTGTGATCGAAGATTATATTTTAATAACAATAATTGTAAGACTACGTGATTAAAAAAATCGTCTTAAATTGTCATGATTAAAAATTTGTTCATTTGTTAAATAATAAGAAACTTATCCTAAGACTGACCGAGTGATCTTAGCGTAATAATGATTAGCACTTTGTTAATTTTTTCCTAAATAAAAACATTCAAATTTCATTTGAGGAGTATTAATCAAGGTGTAATTTCCCTTTTACTATGGTAATTTTACATACATACAATCACGCCTGTATTCCCAAACGGGTAGGAAGAGCACACAAAACGCTACATAGACAAAACAATGACTATTTCACGTTTTGTAGCCACTTCTAGCATAATATTTTTTAGGTTTTGAGGTGGCAGGTACAAAAGTGACAGTTTGCTAGCCTGTCACCTAAAATATACCATAACCTATGTCCTTAGTCGCCTCTTACGACATCCATGGAAGAAATGGAGAGATGTTATTTTAAACCCGACACCTCACGGAGTAATTGGTAAATGTTTGTAAATGGTAATTTTAAAACATTAATAGCCGTACATTGGTACAAGTGTCAAACGATATCAACGTATATTGATACAAGTGATAAAAACGTTAATTAATCGATAGATAAGTGGCAAACAGCATTTATTTCATTTATCATTGCAAGACATATAGGTATTTCGTCTAACTATTTATAAACAATACAAAAATATCGTTAAATCAGTAATCGGCGTATTACACGTATACTGAAACAAGTGGTAATTGTCTCAGTATACCGCCCTACTACAGGGTGTTAAATACGCGTATACTGGTACATCTACAATTTTCTCGAAAACTGTTAGAAATTTCAAAATTCCATGAATACAGAAAAAATACAAATAATTTATTTAGCACAAATCCAAAATTTCGAAAGATTTTATCATCAATTGATAAAGTTACAGGTTTGACAACCTTTGAACAGCTCTCCTGTAAAGTTGTCATTTTGCACTTGTACCAGTATACGTAGGAGGTATCGAGATGATAGATCGATGGCACCGTGTACCGTTTGAAACGAGAAGTTTTCTTATAGTTGTGCTTTATATAGCAATATAACCGAGTTTCACGCGGGCGGAGCCGCGGGCGGAAAGCTAGTTTTAAATAATTTATAGTAAAAAAACGGCGTGACAGCGACACTACTTGTCAATCTCGGCGCCAGCGTAATTAAAAAGCGTCCTTGGTCCGAATTCAAATGGAATGTAAATTGCAGAGGGAAAAAGTGTTTTAAAACGCGTTAAAGATTACTGAGAGTTAAAGCAATTGGGTTTTAAGAGGGACTAATTAACACCCGTTCTCGAAAGAATTTAAATTTCAGACGCTTTTTTCAGAAAATGTCCAGAAAAATGTTGTACTTTTTTTATTGGTCAAGCAAATAGTTTCGTATGATGTCAGGTTTGAATAACACCTCTTCATTTCCGTGGATGTAGTAGTAATAGGCGACTAAGGGTCAATTCCCACCAAAAGAGCAGCGCAGCGCGGCGTAGCGCAGCGACCCGCTCCGTGGAATGAGAATTTCAACTTTATTTTCATTACAATAAGACTTATTATCGCATGAGAAACTCTAACGATGCGGGCGCATGCCCGCGTATCCATGGTAATAACAACGCATTCCATAAACGAAGCCGTGCGACTGCGCGAGCCTTCGCAGGAATGTCCGAGGATGCTCGAGCAGTCGCGACGGCCGCTGTCAATACATATGTCAATATGTCAATAATTATGTAAATTCCAGCGACTTCCTACGCATTCCAGCGGCTTCTCGAACAGTCGCAGGAATCGTCGCGCATTCTCCACGGAGCGGGTCGCTGCGCTACGCCGCGCTGCGCTGCTCTTTTGGTGGGAATTGACCCTAAGAAAATAGTTTGAGGTATATTTGGGTGACGTGCTAATAACTTGTCGCTGTTGTCTATTATGTCAACTAGTTAAAACCAACAAAATATGCTGCAAGTTGCCACGAAACGTGAAATGGTCACGGTTTTGTCTATGTCTCGTGGTCAGCTTGTGCTTGCCCCATTTAGGAAGACAGGCGTGATGTATTTATGTATATTTTATTACTTACTAGCTTTCCGCCCGCGGCTTCGCCCGCGTGGAACTCGGTTATATTGCCGTATAAAGCACAACTATAAGAAAACTTCTCGTTTCAAACGACACACAGCGCCATCGATCTATCATCTATCGATCGATATGGATCTATCATCGATTGATATCGATCTATCAAGAACACTATATTTTTGTTTTCCCTCGGGAACATCATTTTTTTCCGGAATAAAAAGTACCCTATTATTTAATCCGGACTTCTATCTTTATGTCTGCAAAATTTCAAAGCAATCGATTTAGTAGTTACGGCGTGAAAGCGGAACAAACAAACAAACAAACTCACTTTATGATTTATAATATTAGTAAGGATTGCATTGCACGGTAAGGTAAGTATATCCGTGAAGTGAAGACACTCATGTCTATATTCATAAAAAAAAGAATTCCGAGTCGTAAGTCAGTAACAAAAATGTCTAACACTCACCAATACCTACTTGTCATTCAGTCATAGAATCGTTCACTTTCAGATCATAAATCGACTATTTTAATATGTAGCAAAAACAATTATTTTACTATTTTGATAAAAGAAACTGCCTGTATATTTAGATTTGTTAAAAAAATTGTAAGAAATATTTCGATCCATTTTTCCACTCTTAGTCTCCAAACCCTAAAATGTTTATTAATTAATCTATTTGCACACATTCATCTACAAAAGTATAAAAAATCATTTTCGCCTTCCTTTCAAACATTTTCACTTGTTTTACGAGTAAACAAATAGTAAAACAACAATACATGATTCACTTTATTCGTAATAAAGTGTTATAGGAAAATAAAAATTTGCATCTTTTTGTTTATTTTTGCAAATCAAGCTGTACTCGTAAACATGCACTTGGCCGTAAAAAAATGATTGTTTGTTTTCTATTTGCAGAAGCATAAAAATTTAGCTTTCAATTTAGTTTTTAATGAAGTGTGACCTAAATTATACAACTATACCCGTAGAATTACTTTAGGTTTTTTGAAAGTGTGACATAAATTACACCTACGTACCTAATTACAAAAATTAAGAAGTGTGATGTAAATTACACAACTATGCCCGTAGAATTACCAATTAGTCTGTTAAGAAATGTGCTCTCAATTATGCTATGCCCGTAGAATTACCAATGTAGTCTGTTAAAAAGTGTGATTTAAGCACCTTACACCTTACTGATGTTCAGCAAAGGCCCCTTTTTTCGGTTCTCATGTGTCACTAAGACATGCTGTAATAGTCATAAGATCATTTTTGTTTGTATGGTGATGGTTTGGGGACCTAAAGATTTTTTTTTTCTTTCTCTCTTTAAATTACACTATGCTGGCTCTGCCTAACCCAAAATGGAATACAGGCGCGATGTAGATCACTGGCACATAATAAACTTATGGTTTCCGGTCTACATTACATTTTGGTACGTTGCAGTAGCCTTTAAAAACCAACGCACCTCTTTATCTAGTATGGGAACCTAGTGTGGGACCACCAGGAATTTTGTCATATTTTTGTACATGTCTTCGTTGTAATAAACAATTTTTATTTTATTTTATTTTATTTTATTTTATCATCCCGACTCTCCCCTTTCATTACCCAACTACACTACAATCTCTGCTCATTCTAATTTAAGATATAACCTATTTTTTGGCTTCTTTTCGATAAAAATATTAAAATCTAAAACTAATTTCGCAGCCAGACAGAAATGAAGGAACTCAGTTTGTTCTACTAAAGAATATCAAACAAAGGCCAGTCTTCCAACGGTTTTTGTTTCACGTAAAACAGCCCGAAACAGTAGGCTAACTGCTAGGGTAAATGTATCCATCATTGACACTGTCTTTATCCGGAATTAAATTGTTTGATTTTGCCGTGTGGTGATGCGTAAAAGGCGACGAGCAATAGATTAAGGTGTTGAAAATTACCGGATAACTCACGTTAAATAAATCGAGTTTAGCTCGACATGTTTCGGACTAATTCGTAGCCCTTCATCTAGGAGCCGCGGCAGCTGCTGCTGCCAAACGCGAACTGCGCGCCTCGGCTCTCTGCGCGCGACTGCTCGTGCCCGACGAAACTAACACTGGCTCACGACTACCCTCGTTATTATCGTCATTTATATTATTGTCAAAATTAGGGTAGCACACAACACTAACTACATCACTTTGTAAAGGCACCTCCACACTCGCTGTTGACGCAGTACGAAGATTCAAAACTGTCTTCCAACTCGGAGGCACCGACCAACCACTGTCTCGATTAAAGTTTGGACGTCTACTAATCTCTATAGCTTCACGCACTTTTCGTTGAATGTAAAATTTCTCCCTTGCTAGTACGGAAACCTTGTCAAAACGGATATAGTGCGTCGAATCAGAGTTCATTGAGTGTTCGGCAACGGCTGACCCCCGATCATCTTGTTTCTTCATACTGCGTATGTGCTCCGATAACCTCGTGGAAACATTGCGTCCTGTCTCTCCGATGTAATTTTTGCCACAAGAACATGGAATCATGTATACCCCAGGACCGCTCAGGGGCTCTTTATCCTTTGGTGAACGCATCCACTGTCTCAACTGCTTATGAGGGCGGAATATCGACTTGATGCTATATCTACGGCGTAACAAGTGCCCGATTCTATCCGTTACCCCTTTTATATAAGGCAAGTACACTGGCAACCTCTCAACCTCTTCTGGCCGCTGACGAGCCGACACGTTCACAACACGGTTACACTGCCTCCAGTTGTACCCATTGCTTTCCAATACACGCTTCACGTGACCCAGTTCACGATCAACAAACCGAGGATCACAAATTTTTAAGGCGCGATTAATCAACGTTCTGGGCAAAGAAGATAAATGACAAGGATGGTGGTGTGAATCTGCCCTCAAGTAACGATCAGTATGAGTTGGCTTACGATATACTGTGGTTTCCAGCCTCCCACAAGGTCTCCGCATAACCAAAACATCCAGGAACGGCAGATGCCCGTCGCTTTCCATCTCCACCGTGAACTTAACCTTATCGTGCACCGTGTTAAGGTAGTTGGTAAATTGTGACAAATCATCTTTTGACACAATGGCAAAAATATCGTCCACGTATCGCCACCAATATCTAGGAACCACAGGAGCGTTGTTTAAGGCTTTATCCTCCAACCATTCCATAAAAATATTGGCAGTGACAGGAGCTATCGGTGAACCCATGGCCACTCCATCAATTTGCAAATAATATTCACCGCGCCAAACCAAATATCCACTTTTCAAACACAACTCAATTCCCTCCATATACACGGTAGGTAAATCTGTGACACCCAACAGGTCAGATATTATTCTTAACGTCTCGTCTACCGGTACATTGGTGAAAAGAGATGCGACATCAAAGCTAACCATCAGTTCGTCGTCACTTAATCGGATATCATTCAACAAACCAACGAAATGTTGTGAATCTTTAATAAAACTCGCCGACTTACCCGTAAATTCAGAAAGCACAGACGAAAAATACCGGGCAAGACCATACGTCGGCGAACCAATCTGACTCACTATGGGTCTCAAAGGCCAATCAGTCTTATGTATCTTGGGCAAGCCGTATATTTTTGGCGAAGTAGGGTTCTGTGGACGCAGCTTTGCAATTAAATTCTTATCGGGTAGATTATGCAAAAATTTGTTTACCTTCGTCGTTACTCTGGCGGTTTTCAACATGTGTGAGTCTCACGGTAGTTTAATGTATAATAGATTAAGGTACTTCTAGGTAGGTGCTTCTGGCGACAGGCTAGCAATCTACCATGATTATACCAGCCAACTTAAATCCTTAAAAATTTGCTAGAAGTGGCCACGAAACGTTTCATTTAGAGTGTGATCTGTCTACCCCATTTGGAAATACAGGCGTGATGTTGTGGTGTTATGATGTAAGTTCGGTTTAGCATAAGGTTTGGTAGACAAGTTTGATTGAAAAAGGATTAACTTTCAATGTTAAATTTCGACTAAGAAGTATTTGGAGCAGACAATTAAAATAATGGTTTGCTTTAAATATAAGAAAAATTTGTTACATAAATTGATGATTATTAGAGTAGCATAATAAAATAGAGTGGTTCGAGGTATGTTTGTTTTCTAAATAAAAGTATGTCTCCTGTAATAATGTGCAAGGTTAAGAATTTAAGGGACCTGGGTCCGTTTTAATTTTCCACACTTATAATTGGTTACGATATTTTATCAACCTTCTGACTTCGAACGAAAAAGGAAAATCCATGTAGGTAGAATCAAAGAGGATAAGCCATGACACTTTGTACAGGAAGTTCCCTTCAATCATGTCTCGAATGAAACAAAAACAAAAGCGTAATGTGCCTTCCTGGAATAAAAATATAATCCATTGTTGTGTGTATTCCAAACAATGATATTTTTGTAAACTTTTCATCAAACAGAATTGTGATGTATGTAATAAAAGCAGCCCAAAAATATCTATTTGGTAACTTGATAAAGCCTATGTTCTGTAATGGGGTTGGCAGAGTACACGAACATAGTCAAAGGTATAGTTTCTAGGTTTTCAATTAAGATGCACAATATTAGTGACAGGTTACTAGCCTGACGTCTAAACTATACAAAGTATGAGACTTCAAATGACACCCTGGTTATTTTACATCATCCGGAATACCTCGAAAATAATTAAGACTCGATTAAGACTTTTTCGCGCTTCTTGGCCAATTCTAGCACATTTTTTTAAATTTTAAGTTAGCAGGTATATCAGTGACAGGTCCCTGTCGCCTGAAATATACCTTAACCCATTTCCTTCGTCGCTCTTACGGCATCCACAGAAGAAATGGAGAGGTATAATTATCGGGAAACATTTAGATCTTGTTCCCTGTTCCCTGCTGTAACTTTTTCTGTTTTGGCGATGTTTGCTTAACAGCTAATGAAATATAATACCCCGCAGCGAGGGCGCTGAAGTTCCTGCGTAAAAATACCGGGGTAATAAAATATACAACTAAGTGGATAATTCTTGATACTTAGTATTCAGCGATAGATTATCTTCCTAATAGTGGCTCGCAAAGGCTTCCTACACGGGTAAACTTTTATTTTGTTATGTTGTGGGATAATACATTAATGACTTCTCCAGAGAGTTGACCTCTGTTTGGTTTGAATGCCCGTATCAGTGAGAGGTCAACTTAAATTCGGTTTTTTTTAATTACAAAACTGCGTTTTTTTGAACAAAAAGTAGTCTACGGTCTTTTTCTCATTTTAGTCGCGATTGTTGTTACTATTTAAGCCATGAAAAGGTGCGAACAGACAGACTGTGATTTGAGCAAAACCCTAATCATCATAATCAGGGCTCAAACGCCTAAAACAAATAACTGTCACTGAGGCAGCCATATTTGCGGCATTAGAAGTCTTCTGCTGAGGCCGCGGCAGTGCCAGCAGTGTTCTGGGTCGGTGCAAGGGTGTCCACACAAGTGGCATCCCACACTAAGAGGTGACACATCCACCAAGGATCCAATGTCAATCTGTCAGGTCTCTTGCCATCGTCTCTAGCAAGGCCGTTGGGTCTGACTGACACTGATTAGATTGAACACCTTTTTTGTAATTTTGAAATTTGACTGAATTTTTCCTGTGTGCTGTCGGTATCGAATAACTTCTCTCCATTTCTTCCGTGGATGTCATAAGATGCGACTAAGGTAGGTTTAGGTACGCTTTAGTCTACAGGCTAGCAACCTGTCACTATTATTATTTAATTTTACCCGTGTGGTGCCGGGTTAGAATAGCACTTCCCCCTTTCTTCCCGTGGGTGTCGTAAGAGTCGACTCTGGGAAAGAGTTAGTGTATTGTGGGCGATGGGCTAGCAACCTGTCACTACAATATCACGTTGAACCATCTGGTAACCCTGAAATTGCTAAACATGGCACTGGATTTTCGGATTCATGTGCTCTGCCTACCCCTCTTGGGAATACAGGCGTGAGAATATGTATGTATGTATGTATGTATTTTAGGTTTGAAAACAGATGGACGAGGTATAATAGTCCATCCATCCATCTCAGTCCATCTGTTCAAACCTAAAATAAAATAATGCTAGAATTGGCTGCGAAGCGTGAAATGGTCATAGTTATGTCTAAGTCAAGTTTCATGTGCTCTGCCTATCCCATTTGGGAATACAGGCGCGATTCTATGTATGTACAGAATCCATGTAAGAAACAGAAAATGGGGACACGACACGAGTCACGAGTTAGAAAAGGACGCGTGCAAAACAAGCGAATTCATCAAATTACAACTTCACTGAAGGGGGTTGACGGAAGCTGTTAATAAAACTCGTCATTTCAGCAATTTGTTTTACAACTTGTTTTCCACTTGACTGATATTCGTACTGGGAGATTAGAGGCGACCACTTACATTCGGAATTCCGTTTCGGAATATCGAATCAGAATATCCGAACGCATTAAATCCATACGCATCTATGAATGAGCCACATACAGACGGTAGTTTGAATTTCGGAATTCCGAAATTCTGGAACGGAAAGGTATAATAGTGACAGGTTGCTAGCCTGTCGCCTGAAGCGTACCTAAACCTACTTCCTTAAGAGGAAATATGCCGGTCGAGGGAATTGAAAAATAGGTATTTGCTAAATCTATTGCTGTCGCGCCGTGACCTGCCCAGACGACGTCGAGTGCGATAAGAACAACCTACAGCTCGGACCGAAAATACCTATGAAAATTATTCAAAAACAACGTTTCGTAGTCCCCTGATTTCTTCTCCAAAACTTAACCGATTAAATATGTTTTTTCATTAAATGTTTAAAAAATGCCATAACTATGTTTCTATGTTCTTATATTTTGATATAACTGTGTTAAAATTGGTTTCTAGAGGTTTGAACACGACGGAAAAAACTTACCAATTTTTCATGTTTTTGAAGGTATATATCTCCTTTAATAATCCAATAAAGAAAAAAAAGAAAACATAGGAACATGCTAATATATCATTAGATTGTTGATGTAAAAAATCTTCGTTCTACGGGTAATATCCAGCGAGGAATCAGGGGACTACGTTTCCATACAAAATATCGATACCTCCTACGTATACTGGTACAAGTGTCATTTTTCAGATTTTTACTTTTTTGCATTTTTGTGATTAGGATGTCTAT
>BHDV01000101.1:174623-190953 GCA_005406045.1 Adoxophyes honmai
ACAGGTTTGACAACCTTTGAACAGCTCTCCTGTAAAGTTGTCATTTTGCACTTGTACCAGTATACGTAGGAGGTATCGATATGACCGCTCCATTTCCTCTTAATCGCATCTTACGAGATCCTCGGAAGAACTGAAGAGGTGTTATTTTAAACCCACACCAATCACCTGGTCCCAAAGTAGGCAATTGAATGCCTGTGTTAGGGGTACTAGACAACGGATAAATTTACTTTAATATAGATAAACATCCAAGACTGGAGAGCAAACATTCATATTCATCATACAAACATCTGCCCCGACCGGGGATCGAACCCGGGACCTTAAGCTTCACAGTCAGGTTATCTAACCGCTGGGCTATCCGTCCATCAAATTGTATAGAAACTGAGATAGCGCGTCTAAGCGGCACGTTTGTACAGCTGCTGCTATCGACACGGTTGTCGTACAATTCTGCGCGTTAGTAAACGATATCAGCGCGTTTCTTGACCAACTTCAGGACACTAGACGCTTAGCTCATGGTGAATTTCCTATTCGTATGTAAATAAACAGTGATACAGCTCAAGATCCTAGCAAACGTCACCGACTTATGAATTCAACCGGTATCGAGTACCGTGATGTCTTGCTCGCATTATTGGGGATGAATTTATGCTGTAAGCAGCAGCTCTTTAGAATATTAGTAGCTGTTACCTGCAACTTCGTCCGCGTAATTTTTTAATCGTAATCCCACGGGATCAATGCATTTTGCCGGGATAAAAAGTAGCCCAAAATTTTGACTTATTTCAGTTTTATTATTAAGCGTACTATGTGGTAATTTAGGATGTGTGTGCGTGCGTGCGTGGACGCATGCATGTGTGTCTGTTTGTGCAGTGTGCGCTGGCGTTGAACTAACATTGATATTAGACAACCTTTACTAATTTGTTAACTCTTCCATAATACTTTTTAACCGACTTCAAAAAAAGGAGGAAGTTCTCAATTCGACCTAATTTTTTTTTGTGTGTATGTTACTCGATATCTCGAAGACCCGTGAACCGATTTTCAAAAATTTTTTTTTAATCGAAAGGGTATAACTCGAAATTGGTCCCATTGGCACGAAACCAGGATCTGATGATGGAATCTTGGAGAAATCGAGGGAACACTTCAAAATTTTGTATGGACATGTACGGCGTTTTCGGTAATTTGTTGATGAAGTCAAGAATTTACATTCAGTAAACAGAATATTTTCAAAATATAGCTAATTTGAAGTCGGTTTTTTTTTTGTTTAAAATTATTATTGCGAATCGATTTTGTGATTCTCAATACCAAATGTATGAAAATATCGTCACAGTAATTACATTTCTAATAAAACATTTTTCTAAGAGCGAGTGGGTGTGTGTTGGCTAAATTTTAAATATAAAATGGCTACTTACGTAAAATATAAAATGAAATAAACATTGTTCAATGTTTATACTTGGCTTCGTTTTGCATGCCACCGTCACCTCTGATGACTCCCTCACTTACTCACAAGGAATACTAAAGTAGCACAAATGTATCAGAATACTCGTCATGATCTTCGAGAATGCCTCAATACTTGCAGTTACTTGTCTCGCGACTATAGACTTTGAATTAATTTGTTATCAGAACTGGGGTCCCAACGAATAATATTATTATAGTCTTCGCAAATTTTAAACCTATTACCTGTCGATTGTTACTTTATTATTCCGAAAATTTGGTTTTCTGACAGAAATTATCCATCAAACATAATAATTCGCATTTGAGAACTAGCCTATTCAGACCTTACGCTACAATATATTATCTTAAGCTGTAAGAAAAATTATATTTTATGTTGTTATAAATAAATTTCAAGACTGACCATTGTACTTGGGACCCATTTAGATCTCACTTCTTTTGTCGTTGAAGTCAACAAACAAGGCATAATACATACTTATATCATATTCAAAACATGAAACTTGGCTCTCATTTCACATTAATATTTTTGATGGGATTAGTTCTACAGGAGTCGCCTAGACAACGTTAACTTTATTCTCTTCCTTTTTTTGACAAATCATTCTCTTACTTACTAAAAACCATGGATAGATTGTATATTGGGACCAACTGTAACAGGGGACAGATAAACCATCGGTCGGCTCGGTCGATCGTGAGGGTAACAAAGTGAAAATAATCACCATCAGTTTCTCACAAATCTGTTTATTCGAACACCATTGTTATAAAGATAAACAATTCCATTTTCTTGGAACAAAAGTTACTGTTACTGCCGACGTTTTATGGATAAATATATATTCTTAACATTTTATTACCTCCTTACCGTGCTTTCAGCTCAGGGACCTATAAATATGGGGATTTCAGGCAATATTGGTACTGTTATAGTTTTGACGATTCTTTGGCATCGCCCTAAATCTAGTTTTAGTAGCAGTAATAATCTCAATTAAAGACAAACCTGTAGAAAGATGCCCTAAACCTGGGATACACTAGGTTACAGTCACCACGCATTGGCACATTAGCCGGGGGTGTCATTGGTTGAATCTCCGGCATCCCATGACGCCCACCCAAACCCGGCAGGACGGTAACGCCGGAGTTGGTCTTAGTGGGTATGTTCCCCCTCACCTTCCACTCGGGAAGAGGACGGGGGAAAGAGTCCCACACATCCCCTGGGCTGTCGCCATGTCCATCCGCGGAAACAGCTCAGGGACAGTGCGTAAAGCATTTCCAACTCCGATAACAAAAAACAGGTTACAGTCACCAGCATGCCACGGCAGTGCGTACATAATTATCCGACATGTCCTGCTAGCAATAGGCTACTGCCTCTAAGTAGTAAAAGAGTCACGTTAGATATTTATGTATCGTTATTGTGTCAGTTATTGGAGCTAGTGACTGTACAAATGTCCCACGACATTATGTCGACGACATGTCGCACGTTAAATCCAACACCGTCACTATCCAAAAAATTCATTTTTTTTGTTTTCAACGCCATCTTACTATACTTGAGGTAAGCTACACTGTCATTTGAACATTACGCTCCAATTCGCATTGGATCCGGCAGATGGCGTAGGTACCCGATCGACATTTTGCAAAGTTGAGCGCCGCTTGTAGTTCCAAGACTGTCCTTATGGTGGTAGCGACACGTCACTTGCGGCAATTAGGAAAATAATAAATGGAACAGTGACACTTTATATTTAAAGTTGGTTTCACTCAGCGGTATTTAGTGAAGTTATAAGTGGAATAGTGCCATATTGTGTTTAATGACGGTGTGCCATAGAAGTAAAAGGTGAGTTTTGTGTTTTTTTTTAAATAGAATACTGTCACTTTGGTCTTAATGTCATTTTGCTACTTATTCATTTATATTGTAATATGGACAGGTTTCGGATAAGAACACTCTTGTGGTTATATTAATGAAAAATAAATACGAAATATTTCGCAGCATTCATTTTGCAGTAGGTATACGTAAAAAAACTGATATGTGATGTCACAGTTATACCTTGGTTACACGCCAAGTTTGGGTCCCTAAACAGTGGCGAGACTGTTTTGGGTCTACTAAGTAACTCGCTTCATGTTGTTCGGTAGTAGAACTCGAATAACGAAGGTAATTATGCGCCGGTATCAGATTCGTTGAGCACGAGCAATCGCTAAAAGAGAGCGATGACGCGCAGTGCGCGTTTGGCAGCAGCAGCTGCCGCGGCTTCTAGATGAAAGGCTACGAATTAGCCCGAAACATGTCGGGCTAAACTCGATTTAAAAACGTCAGTTATCCGTGTTTTTTTTTCAACACCGCGTTATTATGTTAATTCTTTATATATAAAGATATTTGTTTCTAAAGGATGTTTTACGATCAAACTGTGTATGTTGATTTTGTGATTTTTTTATTAAGAGTGGCTTTTTTATGACTTACTTATGAATTATGATGATGATGACTGATTAAAATTAAAGTAAAACTTTACTTTTTTGCTAAGGACTTAAATTATTAACTCCAAATAGTTGAATTTTGATTTAAGGATGAATCTTGTCAACAACGAACTTAAGTATAATTTTTATTAATTGCTTCTAACTACAGAATTTATTAAATTTTTAAGTTCTTTATACTGGACAAAGTATTGTTTTCTTTCTATTTAATGATAAAAACTACTATAATAACCTAAGCTACAAAAAAAATATTCGAGATTTCATATATTTTTGTAGAACCAGTTACAATTTTAGCTTTAAATGAAAAATGTTAAGTGGAAGAATGTCACAACATTTTTGTTTATTTAATTAAAATATCTAACAAGTGTAAAATGTTTCATTTTATGACATAAAATAAACAAGCAACCATTTATCCTTTAGATAAAAATAATAAATAGCATAACATGTGCATGGTGAGTTCGCTATAACTAATCTTATTCATCAAAAATCTATTATTGGCTCTCCTGAACAAATACACATTTTAGGATAGTGCCGGTGTTGGATTTAACGTGCGTGTGTGGCGAAGCCAGCTGATTTCGCCTGATATATCTGGCGACATCGCGCGACTTATGTCCGTAGAGACGTCAGGCGCAGTCGTGCGATCTCGCGAAACTCTGCGTGAACAGAGCGTCTAGTGTGATGAAGTGAATCATGATCCGGTCGATATCGTTTGCGTTTTAAGGCGAAGAATTGTATGGAAACTGTGTCGACCGCGACAGTTGCGCGAACATGCCGCTTAGAGGTGCTGTCTCAGTTTCCATACACTGTTTCGTCTTAATGCTAGACGCTAAAATCAGCTCAAGACAGCTGCCGCTACTTCTAGATGAAAGTCCCCAGACTCGTCCAAAACATGTTAAGCAAAACTCGGTTTAACACGTGAGTTCTACATGTTGTCTCACGGCACTTTCTTCTCGCTTGCAACTTCGTAATCCAGCCGTGTAATACAAGTCTTTTCCTGAATACTTTAAGCGTCACACACTAAGCAGATACGGTAAGAAATCTTTATCTGAACAGATATCTGTCAATATCGCTCCCTATACAATACAATGGGCTAACACACAGCGCAGATAACTTATATTTTACAGTCAAGTATCTGTTAACATATTTATGGAAAGATGGCTTTTATACGCAGATAAAATAATATCCTATCTGCATAGTCTGTGACTCGCTGATAAACACCAGTTATCTATTACCTAACCAAATTACGAACACCAGCAAGCTCAATATTTATATAACACACGAGTTGATTTTCCCGCGCAACGTTTAAACGTCGATATCTCGCTCCCTTCGCTCTACAGCCTCGATTTTTGCTCATTTTTTTAAACAAAGAGCAATGGCGGAAAACAGAGGGTATCGCAAACAGCCCGGCTGTCACGAAGGCAAATCGTCCAAATATCGATGCGACTTGCTGCTGACGTTGAATTATTAACGTCTAAAATGGCGGGTGGTGCAGTTGTAGAGCTGTGAGCGTTTTTACTTTAAATACTGGAGATTATACATGTACTTATCACGACTGCATTCCTGAACGTGGCTGGCAGAGCCCAAATGGGGTAGGTAGAGCAACTAAACGCGCAGACAAAACCCTGACTATTTACTGCATACTTTTTACCTACTTCTAGCATATTTTTAGGTTAGAAAACAAATTAAAAGAGTTATAATTATAAAATAGTACAATTTGGTAGCCTGTCACCTAAAGCATGCCTAAATCTATTTTCTTAGTAGCATCTTACGGCAACTACGGAAGAAATGGAGGTCCAAGTTAATAAGAAAGGTATAATAGTGAAATATACCTACACCTCGTCTCTTTAGTCGATTCTTACGATACCCATGAAAAAATAGCGAGGTGCCATTTTAAAAGTAAAACAACACAGGATTCAGCTAGACAAAACAGATGAAGAATTGTTCGGCGAGGTTTTTGGTTAAGAATAACACCTTTCCATTCCTTCTGTGGATTCCGTGAAATTCATTAGAAAATACAGGCATGAATTGATGTACGTATGTATACCTAGTCCATGATACAATTTTAAACTTTGTCACCCGGTGGAAACTAAAATTTCCAGATAGATATAAAAAAAAACGCTGTAAGTTCATCCCTTGTTAACCCTAAGGGTGGCGCCAAGGGGCGGCGTTTAGCGCCTTTATCCAAATCTCTTTCATTCAGCTCCAAACTCTCATAATGCTTGCAAACTTGGATACTTTCTGTTATCACGTGTAACGTTTCCTAAAATAGACTCGGATTTAAAAGAGAGGAAACAAAGTTAAGTCGAAGGAAATTAGCAGTTTTTGACGTAAATTTGTTGCAAAAGTTAGGCGAGATGAGATTAGGATGTCGATGAAGAATGATGTGATTATAAAAATGCACGTGGAGTTCAGGAGTTTTGAGTTTAAAATAAGGGGAAAAGAAAAACCAATCTGTCTTCGAGTAGGTAAACATGCCATAAAATACAGACGGATTGAGATCCAGACTGGGCTGCGACACTGGACGAAAGGACAACGCATAATTATAATTATAATGCATCGGTAGCAGCGAATGTGCTAACGCTTGTAACGTCAAAAGATGATTGGACTCTTTCGTGTGTGTATTTTATTAATTATTTTGTGTGTATTAGATTAGTATTAGTGTGTATTTTGTAATTAATCAGTATTTGATAGGATCACAATTGCACAATAGTGTCGGTTATTAGTATTTGCTTTTGTCTGGCATGTTTATCTAAATCTGGTTGGATGGTATGAATGAAATATGCAACATTATCAAAGTTCTGATTACTTCTAAAATTAGGTATAGAAAGTACTATATTATCGAATGGTCTAAATTTTAGACTCTTAAAAGTATAAATAAGACGTCCATGTGACGAGACAGAATTCTAGATATACCTAGAAGATAGACAAAACGCTACAAGCATTTTTTAGGTTTTTAGTTGGCAAGTCGTAACAGGGACAGGTTGCAAGCCTGTCGCTTGGAATTCATCTTAATCTGGTAAAGAAAAAGTTCTTTGGTTGCCTCTTACGACATCCACTGGTGAAATTTAGCTTACTAGAGATCTGGAAGTAACACTATACATTTAGAATTTAGAGCATCTACCATTTTCAAATCTTATTTCAAAGTAAGGGATCAACGTGAGCCCATGCTCAATCCATATTCTCTCAGATTTTTTACTATGACTTTATTGTATCTATTTTTTTAACGGCCAAAGAAACCTGCACCAAAGTCCGCCAACATACAAAACGGAAACCCAACAAGCCGTGTTGTGTTCAAAGTTAATTCATTAGAGGGTCTACAGATGGCGCCTCTGGGAAAAACGATCCCCTGTTTTATGTCCCAACTTTCGTGTCACTGTCAAAGGACAACCCTTCCTCGCACAAACTCTACCAATCGAGCCTAGGAGCTTGAAGGAGTAAAAAAATAAGAAGGCAATCTCGCGCGGAGTCGCCAGTTTGAAAAAACAGTGTGAAAATTTTCTTACTCTGTGGCAGTTCTCTTAATTAGGGTTGTCAGATATGAACGTGGTTCTAAAGTAGGGTATCATAAAGAGAATTTGCGAGACTGGTGTTAAGAAAGTTATGGAGTTAAGCTGAATAATGAATAAGTCGGAATGTCGAATGAGATATGCGCTGTCGAGATTGTCAAGTTGCTCGGTTGTTGTCGAAAGTTTTTCGGTTGAAATACATTTTGAATGGTTCGGTTTTGTTTGGTGGTTGAGATTAGCTTGAGTTTTTTAATCCTGTTACAAGAGGGCTGTAACTTTCAAGCCGTGTTGTATCCGTGACTGTTTATGTATGTATTTATTGCTTTGTAACTAGGTAAATTGCGGTTTATGATGTATAAAAACACACCGAAAAACGTCACGATTGTTGCATGGGAGCCCCACATAATTATTTTTTTTTTCGTTGTCTTTGTTAAAGTGGCAATATAAATTCATAATTAGAGAGAATTTCGTTCGTGAGGTACAGTCGGGCGACGGATGGACGGACTGACAGCGAAGAAGTAACAGGGTCCTATTTTTACCCTTTGGGTACGGAACTCTACAAAAGAATTGATACTATTTCGATTTGTCGACGGTATATCGCAACATAAAAACTACCAGAACAATCACAATCACAGTCGATCGACATCAAAGTAGAAATAAGAGTTGAACGACCTTAGTAACCCCCGACTTTCTTTCGACATCTACTCGCGACTAGTCCCACATTTTTTCCTATAACGCGTATTCTAAGAACTAATACAAAGCTACAATACAATTTGATTTGAACATAAATAGGTATCCCTTTTCACAAGCCAATTGCTTTCTGATGTGCTCAAGATGGAAAAACCTTGGTCCGTTTGTTGCTAAGGAAAAGCGTTGTTAATGTATTCAGTGGTGCATGTGAACTAATGTGATGTGATGATTCATGTGATTCATTTACCAACTCTATTATTTCGTATCTGTGTTTTTTTTTTCGCAAACTAATTGAGGATAACGCATCAAGAACCTATACAAGATAATGCGTCGGTAGTAGGTACCTTATAGCTTATAGAACACTGAATTAAATAGCGTTATTTTTATAATGTCCGGCCCTGGGTTCCCATGTGGTAGGGTAAATGTACCAATGCTCGACGCCGCAACGCCCAGTAGATGACACCCATCTGTCACCTCTCTTACTTTAACATAAGGTAGCAAGTGCCAAGTATTGGGTCAGTGTAGAGCACAGGAACGTTTACCTTAAGCTACTTTTTTTTCTGAAACCCATTCACTACAATCATGCCTAACGCTGGGATAATGTAGTTTAACGTAGGGCACGCGTGCCTAGTAATGTCCATTTATCCTAAACTTTGAGACAGCTTGATCAAAGTATTCAGGGAATACAGACGCAGGCCGGACATTCCATTTCTGATGAAAAAGAATGAACCGAAACGTGGGGGATTTTCCTAACGTCTTCTCGTCGACTTATGGAGGAAACAAATAAAACACCAAATGCAATTTTCAACTGTAATACAGCAACAACAATGTGACACCAAGCGCTGGCGCTTCCATCCGAGATGCTGCCGAATTATCAGTGCCCATCAGCTTTGCCAGCATAGCGGTGGAAGGTCGAGGGTCGCCGCCAGGGCAACTCGGGTATAGCATGTTCAGCTCACAGTCCTGCAAAAGATTAAACATACAAGTATGTCACTCCTGATTTTTTCTAGTGGTCTGGATGTCGCAGATATCTCTACTAATATTATAAATGCGAAAGTAACTCCGTCTGTCTGTTACGCTTTCCCGCGACCTTTCTACCAATTTTGATGAAATTTGGCACAGACAATCTTTAGACCCTGAGAAAGGACATAGGCTACCTTTTATTGCGAAAAAAAGGTAATGGTCAAAATAACTATTCTACGCGGCCGAAGTTGCGGGCACAGCTAGTATTGTATAATCCGCCGCTTTACATAACGGCTAGCTGTTAACAAAAACAGGGCCGTTTTGTAATGCGACGGCTCGACATTTAGCCGGATTGTTATTGCGATACGTTACTCAATAGCTAAGTCCACACCAGTGCGCTTTCACGTTCACCTTGCGTCTTCCTCTGACGCATGCCCGTGCAACCACCAACAACAACGCATGCCGCCAGTGCGTTATCATTGAGGACGGATCTAGTTCAGCGCATGCGCTGTGGTTGCACGGGCATGCGTCAGAGGAAGACGCAAGGTGAACGTAAAAGCGCACTGGTGTGGACTGTGGACTGAGCTAATAAGGCGGCCCACGCATCGTACTAAAATCGTAGGGTGACCAGAACATAATTGTCTTGCAAAATGAACCAAAATGCGACTTCGACATGGACACAAGTTTACAAAACGTTACAGACAAAACCATGTCTATATCACATTTCGTAGCCCTCTTTGTTTTGGCTAATGATCTTTCACTATTTTACTTCTTTTATATAGCTTAATAGCTGTGACCGCGACTCCGTCCGCGTAGAATAGTGACAAATTTTCCCCGTTTTTCCCGTATTTTTAAATGTTTCTTCGCTCCTATTAGTCGCAGCGTGATGTTATATAGCCTAAAGCCTTCCTCGATAAATGGTCTATCCAACACAAAAAGAATTTTTCAATTGGGACCACCTGAGATTAACGCATTCAAACAAACAAACAAACAAACTCTTCAGCTTTATTATCTTTTATATTATTATATACCTTAATTTAGAATAACACCGCTCCATTTCCTCCGTGGACGTCGTACAGGGCGACAGATGAGGTATATTTTAAGCGATAGACTAGCAACCTGTCGCTTATTATGTGGTAGGTACCTCTGTACTTAGAACCTAAAAAATACGCTAGAAGTGGCTACGAAATGTGAAGAAGACATGATTTCGTCTATGTAGCGTCTCGTGTGCTCTGCCTATCCCATTTGGGAAAACAGGCATGATGTTTTATTACACGGCCCTGCGCAGACGACAGACTATCCGCGACGGCTTTTTTAGTCTGTGAAACTTGAACCTATGTAACATGCAGTAACGCACACGACGCGCAAAAAGTCCGGCGCACAATGGATATAATCCGCACAGACTGTTTGTGTTTGTGCGCCGCAGACTCGATCGCACAAAAAGTCTGTCGTGTGCGCTGCGCCTCTTGGTAAAACGTTGTATGTTTGCTCAATAAAATACCTTCAAATTATAAAGCCTTGTGCTGTAAACTAGCAGCTATCGTAAACCAGTATTTTCAAAGAAGATGCTAACAAGGCACTCTTGGCTCAAAGAAGTACGAGAACGCAGCGGGGCTCGAGAATATTGCGAATTAAATTTGAAAGCAAAATAGACAATTGAAAAGCAACTTTGCCATTTGTTCTCATTTTTGGAATACTTTTTGAAGCTTTAAAAATTGTTCCGTTTTAGGAAACTTGACTTGGCGATTTAAGCTATTTAAGGTTATTATTTAATACTAAATTAGTTATCCGGCTTGCATACGTTATAGAGGGTTCAAACGCACCGTAGTTCTCAAGTGGACCCAATGGTTGAGAACTTTACGCACAAAATTGAATTACATCACAAATGTCCAAATATTATGTCGTCGAATGGTTTTATCTCATCAATCAAACGCAGGCAACACAAGGGGCTTTGTGTTTTCTTAGCAGAGTCTCTAGTGGAGCGTCCCAGGTTGCACAATCCGTTGCGTTAAACAGTCACTTCAGTTTTTACTAACAATAATTACTTTTATTTATTCTATTAAGAGTACATTTTAATCCAACAATACAATAAGAGCAGCATAAAGTTTTTGTATTCAGTAAACTTAATACAACCGTATTGCATAGTTAATCGTGTTGCTAACTCTGCCCAAAGTACTTGCAACTTAAAAGAAGTTAGGGACCCGCTAAAAAAACTCACGCAAAACTCAGAGCCGCGTGGTTTATTATTCTTACTCGTCTTCATTACCCGCGCATAGAGAAACAAAAACATGCCGTATTTCGCGTTAATAAGACATTTCTTTGCGTAAAAATAGTTTATAAAATTGGCCTTTAAAATATAAATAATTATGGTATCTTTCTACATAGAAAGTGTGAGGGCAAGTCGGTCAAAGGCGCCTTCGAAGAACCTTCGTATATCGACCACATCGGCGAGCGTCAATAACTATGATGAAAGTGAGTGAAGCGAGAGAAGTATGCCAGCGTAGGAGCGAATGGCGCTCTGTTGTCTTTGCCTACCCCGTAAAATTGGGGCGTGACGTTTATGTATGTATGTAGTTTTTTTATCTTTCATTCTTGTGCTTTTTCGTCATTGTATTGAAGCAATACGTAACTTGTAATGCATTAATAAAATCCCTCGGTGAATGGCATTGTTGTGAAGCGTTTGAAATTAAAATTACATCGGTCTATAAAATTTGTATCTTGCTAAGTGAAGACACTGTGTAACGAAGCCAAATAAAAATAGCTAAAAATAATTTTATATTTCCTACCTAGGCAAAGTTGCTACGGTAGAGAAAGCTCTACGGCGGTCGAAGATGCAAAGGGTTATTAAGCGGTCAAATTATTTTGAATCGCATGGCAAAGTTACCACGGTAGGCAAAGTTACTGCAGGCAAAGTTGCAAGAGTACGGTTAGGATATTCAAACGCAAACCTGGTAAACGTCTCCTTCGGACACAATGGAGGAGAACTTCTGCAGCACGACAGCCTCGTCTTGCGTGCAGTTCGTGGGCTGGTTGAACAGCGCGTTCAGCGTGCATCGACGGAACTGTGCGCGCGCGCTGGCGGGAAAGCAAATCAATCAATAAAAAAAATGGCAAAGTGAGATTTCGGCTTGAGCTTTCGAGTTCCGTACCAAAAAAAAAGATAAAAAAAAACCTAAAAATTGGCCAAGTGAGAGTTAAGCACGAAGGGTCACGGACTAGGTAAACAAGTAACTACCTGTTACCTTTTCTGAATATCGAACAAAACTAGGCAAAAAAATCACGATTGTTTTTATGGGACCTAGATGTTTGCTCTACTTAGAGCTACCGGAAGGCGTGAAATTGACCGTGAATACTTTAACCAGTGGACGGGTTTAAGCGTCTGAAAACCCCTGTGAAGATTTTTCCTCGGAATTTTAATGTAAAAAAAATACGAAAATCTGAAAATATTGCTGTCTTTAATACCTACTCCGGCTCTTAGTCAACCGCGTAGCATCTCAATTTCGAACGATTGCAGGTGCCTACGCAACGACTGGCGGGACTTGCGTTCGGAACATAAGGTAGGTAAAACACAGGGCGCAATGACCTGAAAAGCGATGAAACATTCGTCTCCCACAAGGTCAGTAATGAACATTTTCAGAAAATATTTTACAGGGAGTTTCAGACGCGTATACCCGACAACGGCGACAACTGGTTAAAGGTCCGACCACACCGCAGCTTAAAAAACGGTGACGGTACGGTATGAATGTATGGTGCGTCAGCGTATTTTAAGCAGCGGTGTGGGGAGCATGCTTCAAAAACGGTACGCATACGACGCGTCACCGCGATTCCGTATCGTGACCGTTTTTTAAGCTGCGGTGTGGTGGGACCTTAAAATATTTACGGACATTTTCCGGCCAGCCTATGTAACACTATGACAACCCAATAATAGTACCAGCAGAGGTAGAAATGTGTCTCGTAGTGGGTCCAGTCCCTGGTGGTGTTCTTCTGCTCCTCCACCACCATCTTGAAGTTCAGGTAGCAGCTCTCCCAGGAGCTGGCCGTGCTGTTGATGCACCGGAACAGTTCCGCGTACCCTGTGATAGAGAATCAGTATACATACATATTCTCACGCCTGTATTCCCAAGAGGGGTAAGCAGAGCATACGAATTCAAAAATCCAGTGCCACATTGAGCAATTTCAGGGTACATCAGATGATAAAACGTGATATTGTAGTGACAGGTTGCTAGCCCATCGCCTGCAATACACTAGCCCTTTCCCAGAGTCGACTCTTACGACACCCACGGGAAGAAACGGGGAGGTGCTATTCTAACCCGGTACCACACGGGGGAGCATTAGTATAAAAAATAGCCAAGTGCAAGTCGGACTCGCGCGAAGGTTTCTGTATCAAAATATGTAAAAGAAATACGGTTTTTGAATGGGATCCTTCCTTGAATACCTAGTTATTTTATTTAAAATTAATTGTTTACTTTTTAAGTAGACTTACAGTGAAATAATTATGCGAATGTTACTGTTATTTATATCAACCCGAAAATATATAAATAAATCAATTTTTTGTGTTTTCTGTTATAGCGGCAATTTCAACTGTCTATCTGGAATCGTTCTTGAGATACAGCCTTGTGACAGACGGCCGGATAGCCGGACAACGAATTATCAATAATAGGGTTCCCTTTTTACCCTTTGGGTTCGGAACCCTAGGAATTGATTTGGCATTACTCAATGACTACGACAAGTCAGCAATAACAGACGCGATATTCATACCGAGCAACGTTTTGTGCCTACGAGTTAAATTTATCAACTCAATTTCTATTAACATACCTGCAAACTCGACTAGATTATTAAAATTACACCCATTATCACAAAAATAACAAATTCATACGATCTGAAATTCAAAATACAAAATCCTTAGAGCTCGCTTCTAGATAGGTTTTTCTTTACTGTCCGTACTAAGAATTCATTTACATAATTTTAAGCACAAGCAAATGTAAAATTTTGCGAAAACAATATCAAATGAATACAAAAACTTGCTCGGTAATTATAACGCAAAACAAATGCAGTTAATTAACGAAGCGACTCTCTTGAATGAAACATCAAAAGGCGTTGATAATTAAAACAGTGCAATGAAAATTAACTACAGGAGCACTATAATTAAGTATAAATAATGCTGATTATTCCTTGTTTTGCAACGGAATAGGCTATTCGCAGTTAAATTTTACTATGTTTCCGAATTTATTTTGAAAAGTCATAAGGTGCTGCACAGACCACAGACTATTCGTAACGCACTTTTTAGTCTGTGAATATAGTATGAAATTATACGCAGTAAAACACAAGACGCGCAAAAAGTCTGGCTTACAATGCATACAATCTATTATAGACCTTTTGTGTGCCGCAAACTTGATCGCGCAAAAGTGTGTCGTCTGCCCTACCTACCTAAGCATGTCACGCATATTCGGTGCGTTATTTTTATTGCTACGCTTCTTATGATGATGATTGCAGATAATTGCGGAAGAATGTAGAAAATAGACGGACCGTAAAGTTACAGTGGTGTATTTTGGGAAATGTACCAAATCGCTGTGAAGGATGCTACATGCGGTGATCGCAAAAGAACGTAGTCAGCCGCATTCGAGCGTCAGCTCTAACAGCCTAATAAGGTTTTCCATTAGGCAACATTCCTCTTTGCCTTTATTGGCTATTAAGAAAAAAACTTACGACCAAGGAACCATTGGTCTTCGCAGATGTTTCCCAGGACGTGGAGGTGCCCTTTGATGCTGTCTTCGTTGAAGTGATCGTCGGTCACCTCCTTGCAGTCTGTGTTCCAGTCGATGGCGCAGTTCGTGAGGTGTCTTATGGCTCTGGAAAGAAGCTCCTTGATTTTATAAACATCACGCCTTTAATACCAAATAGAAACGTTACATACTGAAATAAATACGCAACAGCCAACCTATAGGTACCCTACAAGTTTATATTAAGACTAGCAGACCCGGCGAACTTTGTTCTGCCTAATCTGAGTCTGTCGTCATGCTACGTTTTTAAGACAACGGGATAAAAAGTATCCTGTATCCGTCTTCTAGTTCTAAGCTGCCTCCTCACCAATTTCCAGCCAAATTGGTTCAGCAATTCTTAAGTTATAAAAAGTATAACTAACACGACTTCCTTTTATTTAAGTAGATAGGTATAATTTTATAGATATAGATTAGCTTGATTTCATTAGGGCCAATTTGTTACTCATAGTCGGTAGCAACGCGTCCAAGCTGCTACCAATGATAGATTACGAATTGGTCCGAAATATCTCTTTACTTGTCATCCCTTCTCTGAAACGTAAACCATTACTTACTTGCACCAATGCGTGATCTTCGACGGGAATGGCGGCGTCTTTCTACTAGAGTTGTAGATGACAGCAGCATTCAAAGTACAGTTGGTGGCGTAACGCGCGAAGTTGTCGCATTGTATGCTTCTCACTTGCACCTGCAGCTTCTCTTTCTCCTTAGGGACTGGCAGCGGTACTATTGGTTCGAACTCACGCTCTGGCAAATCGTCGCTGAGTTCGTCGTTTAGTTTGAGTGAGAAAGGCCTGGGGGTCGTATCTTCGTAGTCGTAATGATCTGGAAGGTAAGGTTCTTGATTAATGGGTTGTTGAAACGCTCAAGGTTAGGGGTTGTTGCTGTGTGGTGTCGGGATAGAATAACGCCTCTCCATTTCTTCTGTGGATGTCGTAAGAGGCGACTTAGGAAACAGGTTTAGGTATGCTCAAGGGGACAGACTAGCAATTCGCCACTAATCTACCTCAGCGGGCCGGTTAAAGTGGACTGGGCTGACGATGATGCATCATCACATCACGACATCAGTAGATGGTACAGTCTACCAACTGTAGTTAAAGTGACAGGTTAGAGGCGAAAGCTGAGGGGGTAGACAGCGGGCCAGCTTTAGTCATCTGGACTGACGATAATACTACTGGTATACTGATGGCTACTGATGGTATAGTGATGTAAGGTCTACTAACT
The DNA here is from genome assembly GCA_005406045.1 of Adoxophyes honmai. NCBI lineage: Eukaryota > Metazoa > Arthropoda > Insecta > Lepidoptera > Tortricidae > Adoxophyes > Adoxophyes honmai. Next base: position 190,669 of record BHDV01000101.1, read on the forward strand.
AACCCCTGTAGTCAAAATGTACCGGCTTGAGGCCAAAGCCGAGGGGGTGGAGCGCGGGCCCGCCTGCGGTCGTGAGTCGCGGGGACCTCTGATCGTCGCCAGGGTCTACATGTGAACAAAGAAAGCACTCAGTGAGAGATAGAAACAGTTGGTATTTTGTTGATATCAGTAGAAGTTGGTATTTTAGGCCGATTTATACAGTACTAGCTTTCCGCCCGCGGCTTCGCCCGCGTGGAATTCGGTTATATCGCGGTATAAACTTCACGGAGCCCGAGACCTTTCCAA
>BHDV01000112.1:13101-26122 GCA_005406045.1 Adoxophyes honmai
GCAGCGTCAGCTCCAGGCCGAAGCCCGACGCGGCGCCCGCGGGGCTGCGCGGGTGCACGCGCCCGTCGCCGTGGAGGTCCGAGAGACCGAAGCTGAAATCAAATCAGAATGTCTTTGTTCGCCATAAAATACATAATAAAATAAATAAAATGGAAATAAAAGCCATTCCATTCATTGACAAAATAAATTGACAACAATCTTACAATTTACATATTGGCAATTTACGATAAATGTGTAAGAGGGGTCCATAAAATACATCCATACAATAGTTTAATAATTTCAGGGTAACCAGATCTGTAAACATACGTGATTTTGTAGTGGCAGGTGCTAGTCCATCGCCCACAAAACACTAATTCTTTCCCAGAGTCGACTCTTACGACACCCACGGGAAGAAAGGGGGAGGTGCTATTCTAACCCGGCACCACACGTTTAGCACCACATGTTCATTGGTCTTATTAGATTAAAAAAAAAACAAAAACACTTTATTACATTGTGTAGTGTTTAGTTACAGGCGTTAAATGGAACGTATCCTGGGCCATTCCTAAACTTAAAATATTACCTGACATAGTGCCAGTGCGATGGAACCTGCTCCTCAGGCACCCCAGGGTGCCAATACATGCTGATGTAGTCCAATGGATCCTCCCCTCCCAGCCTGAAACATTTTATAAGCTTCATAGACTATCTGTGCGTTTCTCATTAGGAGACTCCTATTGCCACCTATTGTCGAGTAGTAGAACTACTACAAACAGACAGACAAGACTTGGCTGAATGGTTTTTGGCCTTTACCTTTTCCGTAACGGAAATAATTTAAAAAACTATCTACATCCATATCACACACACATTTAGAAAATTTGAGACTAGCTGTATCTTTTTCTATACTCTGTGCCGGCGGGGACTTTGTTACGTTTGCATGGCCGTGTCGGCTAGTACTCAACGCCCCGCCCCATTCTCTGTCCCTTACAAACACTCCGTGCGAGTCATTTAAAGTTCGCGATGTCCTTGTCTTGCGAGAATCGTAGTATTTTAGCGTGTACTAAATGATTGTGTTATCATATTAATCAGAGTACGAAAATGTTCCAACAGGATTTATTGATTACTAGAATGGAAAAAAAACTCAAAAAACTCATTTTAAAGTTGTAAAACAAAAAAACGTTTGGTTAAGTGATAGGAATTTAGGCATAAAACTACAGTGAGACTCACTCATAGTGAAAAATAACGGAATTACTCACGTTGTTTACACCGAGATTACCTCGATATGTTTCGGGTCAACATGCGTGCACTCATGTGCGCGTCTGTCGGCTGCCGAGGCGCGTAGCTCTCATCATCTGGTCACGGATTGACCCGAAACATGTCGAGGTAATCTCGGTGTAAACAACGGGAGTAATTCCATTATTTTTCACTTTAGGAATTTAGGGATTGACATTGAGGGAGTGATTTGCAAATAACCCTGTATAATAAAAGTTAGTACATACCAATATTTGAGCCTGGTGGTGACCTGTAGAGGGTTGGGCTGGTCGGGGTACAGCGCGGAGCACGCGTCGTACAGCGCCTTCAGCCCCGGCGGCACCAACCGGTCTGGAACGAGAGACAAGCGGTAACAACACAGATATTTTCATAATACTTTAATAAAAATACATACATACATACAATCACTCCTGCTTTCCCAAACGGGGTAGCCAGAACACACGAAACGTGACATAGACAAAACAACGATTATGACTATATCACGCTTCATAGCCACTTCTAGCATAATTTTAGGTCTGCAAAGTTAGAAGAGGTAATTGTAATTGTAGGATGGGCTGGTTTCCGCAACTCGACGTCTTAGGTGCGCCTTTTTTGGAAGAGGTAGAATAGTGATAAGTTGCTAGCCTGTCGCCTAAAGCATACCTAAACCTATTTCCTTAGTCGCCTCTTACAACATCCACGGACGAAATGGAGAGGTGTTATTCTATCCCGACAGCATATGGCAATTTTTTATTAAAAAACTACTTAACAATAGGTCCGACAGTGACAAAGTTATTTCGATGGGAAGGATGAAATAGTTTCCTATGTTTCGTCATCACAGTTTTGAGATTAACTTCAATTGTAACTGCCACCTTAAAACCTAAAAAAAAAATATGCTAGAAGTGGCCTCAAAATGTGAAGTACTCATTATTTTGTCTATGTAGCGTTTTGTGTGCTTTGCCTACCCTATTTTTGAATATAGGCGTGATTTTATGTATGTACTTTTGTCTATTAGAAGCAATATTGAATAATTATCTAAAGTAAATATCATGAATAAAAAACCCAATAGATTTATTAGAAATAATAGCATAAGGTAATGGCACTCTAAATACAGGCTGAAACCTGAAAAAAAAAAACATTTTTTTAAGTTCCAGTACCAGGGCAAAGGCATATCTCACTTTCCACCTAAACCATCCACTTCTTAATTAATTACCAGTTTGATTACTGCTAGTGCTCTGCTCCCCAATGTTTTGCATCCCTGAGGGCTCTCCTGCTTGCATACCCTGCGCAGGCGCAACAAAACTTAAAGCGCTGTTCCTGACAACTCCGTCGCCGGGCGGACCCGGGCCGCTGGCTGCCATCTCGGAATTTAATATTAAACCTAATTAAACACTAACAATAACGTGTAGTCAACGAAAAACCGTAATAAAACAAGTTTTTTGTCGACCAGTCAAATAAAGGAACTGGCTGTCATGTCAGTTTGTGAAGTTGCGTTCGGAAATAAAATATTTCTGTTACGGAATCTGAAAAAAATCGAAACCAGTTGCTTGGATACATCTTGGGTATGAAAGGATAATAATACTTCCTATAATAAGGCTAGAAGTCTACGTGTTTAGAAATAATTCGTATAATTTAGTTGTAATGATTTGTTTTTTCGAGAAAAATGTGAATAACGAAGATATTAACGATTAACGTGGTTATTTTAGCAGCGCGTGAAGGACCTCACTAACCGTAATGTCACTGTCATCTGTCAAATAAATATTTAAAAACACCAATATCGCATCCCGCCCCTACGTTTGTTGTTGATAATTTGTTGCTTTTTCTCCGCTATTTATAAATACCAACACTTGGCCAGTTTCTAAAAATACCTCGCTTTATTTAGTGAATATTTGTTGCGGTTTAAAGCTGTATCCCGACCGGTGTTCTCCGAAATGCGTTACATATTCGTGACTTTAATTTTTAGCGTAGTTTTCGCTTATGAAAAGGATTTATCTTTTATGGTGCAGCCTGGACGGACGGACTGCTTTTACCAGAATGTGAAAGTTGATGAACTGATCACCGTTGACTATCAGGTGAGAGATTTGAACTTGAAAGATTATTTTTGATTCTAACCTCTACTTTAAGGGAAATCCTTGTGATAAAAGTGATGATTGAAAGTAATGCATATAATATACTGTTTTTAGTGTAACTTATAATTTTATTGGAAATGAAACCGTTTCAGTTATATTCGCTCAGGAGATAAGAATTTTTTATCATAAATTCTGTATCTTTTTATTGTAACTGATCTATTTATTTACCTACACTTATATTATAAAGAGAAAAACTTTGTTTGTTTGTTTGTTTGTTTGTTTGGTTGTAATGAATAGGCTCAGTAACTACTGGACCGTTTTTAAAAATTCTTGCACCATTTGAAAGCCACATTATCCACGAGTAACATAGGCAATTTATTATTAAAAAAAAAAAGGATTCTGTTAAATATTTGGGTTTAGATATATCCTCAAACAAAGTTATCCTCTACATAATATTAGTGTAGATATATATCTACATCTACACTAATATTACGTAGAGGATAACTTTGTTTGTTTGTAATGAATAGGCTCAGAAACCTACGACCCCAAAATCCGAAATTTACGCGAACGAAGTCGCGGGCGGAATGCTAGTCTCTACTAAATTGACAAGTCAAATTCAGATGTAATTTAGTGTTGCTCCCCAAACCATCATCAATGTTTGCCCCCTTGATATAAGTGGTTTGCCTGTGTAATGTTATAAGAAAAAATGAACAATCTTAAATCTTATTCAACATAATTTATGTGACATTGACACTACCGTGAGACTCACTCATGTTGAATAATAAACGGATAACTCACATTTTAGCGCGTTTGGCAGCAGCAGCCACCGTGGCTCCTAGATGAAGGGCTACGAATTAGCCTGAAACATGTTGAGCTAGACTCTATTTAAAAACGTGAGTTATCCGTTTATTATTCAACATAATTTATGTCCGAATATCAGTAGTAATTTAATTTATCATTTACTTTCGATAATGGAGGCACACCTCTATTTTAGAATTTGACGAAAAAAATAGACTAGCATTTTTTTGGATTTTAAGCAAAGTGAGAGAGTTAGAAGTTCAATGATAGATAGATAGATAGATTCATTTATTTCTATTTGAAAATCACATTATAACATGTCAGATATAAGTAACTCACAAAAAGATCGTCAAATTGTAAACAATTATTAATAAATCAATAGAAATAGGCATAAATTAATAAAAATAATATCAAGAATTCAAAACATGTCAAAAAAAAAAAATACAATTTAAATACAAAATAATGTCAAAATAGAATCATATCACAAAGATGTGAAAAATGTCATAACTAGTAAAAAAAAAAAAAAAAATGTATAAAATAATAATCATAATAATAGTAAAATCAAAGAATAATAAATGGGTAAGTCAATAGTTTATAAATATGTCATTTAAAAGCAATTCACAAAAAGATCGTCAATGGGTAAATAATGAAAATATGTAAAATTAATAAATTTATGATTACTGTAAGTAATCTTGTACGGAATACAGTGACTTATCTATAAGAAGTTTTTTAAGCCGGCGACCAAAAACCTTGTTCGAGCACTCATCTTTCAAATCGGCGGGTAGTCGCTCGTACAACCCAGGGCCTATGACGCGCGGGTTTTTGCCGAGCAGCGCCAACCGTCGCGGCACCGCTTGCAATCGCCCGGTCTGGCGGGTTATTCTACCCGGGATATTGTAACGTTTAAAAGAATTAATATTTTGGCGTGTATACATTATAATGTCATACACGTATTGTGAATATTGTGTTAATATCCCGAATTTTCTAAATAACTCCCTGCAAGAATCCCTGGGTTTTACGCCCGCTAATATTCGTAAAGCCCGTTTTTGAACCCTAAACACTTTATTAGAATCAGTAGAATGAACATCAATGTAGGTTGTGTTAAACAAAAAAAAATCCAAACCTGAAATATCATACCATTACTAAATACCCGCATGCAATAAAAGTTTGTGTGGTGCCGGGTTAGATACCTGTGTGGTGCCGGGTTAGAATAGCACCTCCCCCTTTCTTCCCGTGGGTGTCGTAAGAGTCGACTCTGGGAAAGGGTTAGTGTATTGTGGGCGATAGGCTAGCAACCTGTCACTGCAATATCACGTTTAACCATCTGGATACCCTGAAATTGCTAGACGTGGCACTGAATTTTTGAATTCATGTGCTCTGCCTACCCCTCTTGGAATACAGGCGTGATGTATGTATGTATGTATGTAATAAAAGTTTACTAAATATGAGTTTTCCATTACGTTTGGCCTTGGCCAGTCGGAAAATTGTGTTGCGATAATATAATAGCTGTTTAATGGTTTGTGATAAACCTTTCAAATGCCTGAACGTAATTACTGCATTCAAGCCTCATTTTTTTATTTATACTCTATACTTCATGTTATAAAAAGGAATTTGTTTTTTGTTTACGTTTTTTACAACTTAAGTCAAAAAGTTTGAGTACTTTTATGCTAAAAAATATATCAACAACAATATACAGCCACCTGTACTTCTAAATGGGGTAGGCAGAGCACACAAAATGTGACATAGACAAAACCATAACAAATTTCACAGCTACACAAAAATATATTATTTATCATTAAAAGGAAACATAAAATAAAAAAAAATTATGCTTGTATTCCCAAACGGGACAGGCAGAGCGCAAAAATCAAAACACAAAAAAATTATAACTATACCTTATCGGTTTAGGTAGTTAAAACAATGTAAACAATCTTGATGTGTCTTTTTATTTAAACGTACACTTTATAAATCGAAATCTTTACATTTTACAATTTAGGTATGAAAAAATCATTTATTTTCGTAATTGAATTGTATAGTGTAACGATTTTCATTTTTAGACTGTGTATTTCAACAAAAAGACATGTCAAGATTGTTTATATTGTTTTAACTACCTAAACCGATAAGGTATAGGTGCTTCAGGTATACTGTTTTCTGTATTTTTTCTTATCACCATGTAATATTTATTGGTGCTAAACACTTATCTTTATGATGCAACGATTTTGTTGATATCACCGCTCCATTGTGTTACTTTTGTGATACAATAAATATATCAAAAAGACTCTTTGAATTATCAAATTAGTTATTGTTTAACAAGATAAAAAATAGACAAAATGAGAAAAAAGATTCAGTGCGCGTTTGACAGCAGCAGCCGCCGCGGCTCCTAGATGAAGGGCTACGAATTAGCCCGAAACATGTCGAGCTAAACTCGATTTATTAAACGTGAGTTATCCTTAAAATTTTCAGAAAATAAGATACTGAAATAATACTGTAATTTGCAATAAAGTTAACAAGTTTTGTCGTGTTTGATTAGCGTAATAATAGCGTAGTAAAATCGATTCACTAAATCCGGATCCACTTCCGGAGCCGATTCCGCTTATCGTCTCTTCGACTCTTTCGAATTCTTTGAAACAAAACCGCTCGGTTCGGTACCGGTTTCAATACAATACTCGCTCACCTTAACAGTGTCGGTCTCAGACCAACTCCAATTGTTTATCGGCTCCGTACCGAGTCGAAGTTAATAACTCCTTGGATTCGAGAAGATTTGAGCGGAGTCGATAGTGGATTCGGATCCGCTTGCGGATTCGAATCAAAAAAATATTCAAGTCCGGATTTACCCATCTCTAGTACTAACTGATTTGTAATTCTTATTGCTAATCAGTTCCCTCACTTCTGACTTACTTGTGACAAAGTCCTTAAGATCCTTTCAAACGTACCGTTAGCATGACCTCTACCCCTTTGTCTTCAATAACTTAAAACTAAACCCCGCAGGTCATAGACGCATCGCACGGGGAGTTGGACATATCCTTCCAACTAGCAGACCCGGTGGGCCGCGTCATCGTAGCCGACTACAAGAAGCCGGAAGCAGCGCATGAGCACAGGGCAGCGCTCGCGGGGGACTACCGCTTCTGCTTCGATAACACCTTCAGCACCTTCAGCACTAAGACTGTGAGTTGCTGACAATATACTATGGTAGGGATGTCACTACAAGAAGCCCGAAGCAGCGCATGAGCACAGGGCAGCGCTCGCGGGGGACTACCGCTTCTGCTTCGATAACACCTTCAGCACCTTCAGCACTAAGACTGTGAGTTGCTGACAATATACTATGGTAGGGATGTCACTACAAGAAGCCGGAAGCAGCGCATGAGCACAGGGCAGCACTAGCGGGGGACTACCGCTTCTGCTTCGATAACACCTTCAGCACATTCAGCACTAAGACTGTGAGTTGCTGACAATATACTATGGTAGGGATGTCACCACAGACTTATATCGAAAGAGATACCGCGAGTATTAGTATGAAAACCAAGCGTGCCACTTTTTCTCTACCTACTGTAACGTCACATTTGCGCTTTAGTATACAGGCTGATAAAGGAAATCCTTAACAGTATCATAGATTCCTGTCCTAAAACGTAAAAATGTTTCACTCTTCGCCTTTAGTACACTCGGTTTGTAGTATGCGCACATTTTTTTTTTTGTTTGGGAATTTCCCGATGAAAAAGTATGAAAAATGTATTTGTTTTTCTATTTATTATTGTGTTGTGAGTCTGAGTATCAGGAATTAATATCGTTACGGATTGATTTCCTTTTTTGGCGTTACAATTTACTATATTTGGTGATCTCTGATCTGTTAAACATTGTGCCTTTTACAAATGTCTTCTTTTTTTTATAACAGAGGTTTCTAACTTGATGTCGATTTATGGTACATCCTGTATACACGACTCTTTGTCGACAGGTGTTTTTAGACCTGATGACGCGCGGCGCGGGAGACGAAGAGGCCGACTACGATGGAGAGAAAGAGATGGAACTAGGTAAGTCGAGCTTACAGACAGACATACACATAAAGCCCGTCACACATTAAGCAGATACGGTAAGATATCTGTTACAGAACATATATCTGTCAATATCGCTCCCTATACAATTCAATGAGCTACCACACACTGCGCAGATTTACCGTCAGGTATCTTTTGACACCGACATATGGAAAAACGGCATTTATACGCAGATCAAATATTATCGTATATGCGTAGTCTGTGACGGGCTTACATCGCGCCTTGGATCAGTGATACATGCTTTTACTTGAATATATTGTCTCCACATTTTGTCCACTATGTTTCTCTTTACTATTTTTTTTAACAAATTTAACATTGCAAAATCTTGTATTTTGAAAAAAATACTTTCTGCCAAGTTTCTTGCGGCGCATTCTGGGCAAACAAAAAAAAATCATATAAAAAGATTTTTTAATTTTTATACAAAGTTAATTGTTTTGATGTAATGTAATGTAACACGGGTGAAAAGCCGTGGTAGCCCAGCGGTTCGACCTGTGGCCTCTCAAGCAAGAGGGTCGTGGGTTCAAACCCCGGGCTCGCACCTCTGAATTTTTCGGAATTTATGTGCGATATCGAATTTGATATTTACCACGAGCTATTCTGTGAAGGAAAACATCGTGAGGAAACCTGCACACAGCAACGAAGCAATTCAATGTTGTGTGTGAAGTTCCCAATCCGCACTGGGCCCGCGTGGGAACTATAGCCCAAGCCCTCTCATACTGAGAGGAGGCCTGTGCCCTGCACTGGGACGTATATAGGCTGATGATGATGATGATGATGTATACTAGCTGTGCTCGCGACTCCGTCCGCGTGGAATGGTGACTAATTTCGCCCCGTTTTTTCGACATTTTCAATATTTCTTCGCTCCTATTAGTCACAGCGTGATGTTATATATAGCCTAAAGCCTTCCTCGATAAATGTTCTATCCAACACAAAAAGAATTTTTCAATTCGAACCAATAGTTCCTGAGATTAACGCGTTCAAACAAACAAACAAACAAACAAACAAACAAACTCTTCAGCTTTATATATTAGTATTTTACTACTCTTCATCAACATTACCTTTACAAATACGCAGGCAACACAGCCGAGACGTACATGATGAAGGTGCGCGACATAGCCGAGTCGGTCTCGCGGGTGCGCGACAACGTGGGAGCCGCGAGAAGGTTGCAGGAGCTGCTGTCGGCGCACGAGGCCCGGGACAGGAACGCGGCCGAGGAGGCCTGCGCACGGTGAGGGCTAGGGACACAGGCTAGACATAAGGAAGGCGCAGATATGGATACAAGGGGCTAGGGAGACGAGGAAGGCTGTGACAGGTAGGTACACAAGAGAGACTGCGCCAGGTAGGGCTGCGACAGGTAGAGACATAAGGGCTGGGGGGATGGGGGCTAGAAAGAAAGGGGCTAGGAGACACGGGGGCTAGGGATAGGGGGGGCTAGGGATACAGGGGGCTAGGGAGACAAGGGGCTAAGGACACAAGAGAGGCTGGGCAGTGCCAGTGGGCACATTTAACGATATCTCGTCGAAACATAAATGCGAAATCCGAATGCCGATTTTGATTATGTGATAGTCGCGGTTCTAACCTAACCTAATCCTCTTTTCTGGCAGGATTTCAATTCTTTAACGGTCGCAGTGCCGGCCTGAACCGAAAGTTATTTTTAATAGAATTCCACCAAGACAACATTATGCTATTATAACTTTCGGACAATCATTCATGAAAATGCTGGACTATGCCAAATACATTTTCTGCGAGAAAATAAATTATGCGAAGTTTGTTATGCTGAATACATTTCGAACAAAACAAATTACGCGAAATAGATGGAACTCCTCAAAAACTACTGAATTGAAAACTATTTTTTTGCAGGGTGATGACCTGGTCGCTGTGGCAGATCCTGCTGATGGTCGGCGTGGGCGTCACACAGGTCAGTTGCACAGGACAGGTACAGGTCTACTCTCTTATTCTTACCCATTCCAGTATTACGACCTGAGCTTATTCTTCTGTGGATGTCGTAAAAGTAAAGAATTAATTTAAGGTATATTTTAGGCGACAGGCTAGCAACCTGTCAATATTATACCTGCCAACTCATAACCTAAAAAAATATCCTAGAAGAGGCCATGAATCTTCCGTCGACTTAATTTGGGAATTAAGGCGTTATGTATGTATGTATGTACGTACTTACTTTTTTTTTTTACTATCGGTACCGATTGTGGCCCTTTTTCTGTGTAGATTTTTTAATAAAAGGCCTTTAAATTTACATGTCATTGTAATATCTCACCTCTTGTGGTGCCGGGTTAGAATAGCACCTCCCCCTTTCTTCCCGTGGGTGTCGTAAGAGTCGACTCTGGGAAAGGGTTAGTGTATCGTGGGCGATGGGCTAGCAACCTGTCACTGCAATATCACGTTTAACCATCTGGTTACCCTGACATTGCTAAACGTGGCACTGGATTTTTGAATTCATGTCCTCTGCCTACCCCTCTTGGGATTAAAGGCGTGAGAATATGTATGTATGTATGTATGTATGTACCTATTTATATTTTTAGTTAAGGTAATTCAAAGTTGTAAGAATGTGGATGGGTGCAGTGGGAGGGGAAGACCTAGACGGACGTTCCGTGACCAAATCGCGGACGTTTTAGAAACAGGTCAGGTCAAGAGTACCCGAAACCGACGAGCGTGTATGAGGAGACTGATGAATGTGGATGAAGCAAAAGAGGTATGTCAGGATCGTAGCGAGTGGAACAAAGTGGTCTCTGCCTACCCCTGTGGGAAAGAGGCGTGACAATATGTATGTATGTATGTATGTAATTCAAAGTTTATTGTTATTGTTACATGAGTTTCTAATATCTTGCAGGTTGTTTTCGTCCGGAGTCTATTCGAAGAGAAAGGCAGTAGATCTTACAAAAAGCTAATACCGAGTTTCGCGCAATGACATAACAGAAACTATACCGCGGGGTGAGTCGGGAAAGATACTAGCCCAGAAATACCTGCACCTAGTGGCCTGAAGGCAATCATTTGTAAACAAAATAACCATGAATCATAGTAAACGGATATTCCTGCTTTTGTATGGTTAGCTCGACATGTTTTGGGGTAATTCGTGACCCATCATCAGGAGCAATGGAGTTGCGAAGCAAAGTATCCGATTTATTTCAGTAATCATTCGTTTATTGGCATTAAACAAGACTAAATGATCGCGCAAAGGAAGAGCATTGCTCTCCCTTTTGGCACGCGAAGTACATACTTGAGTCATCTATTCCGATACAAGTCTGTGCGAAGACTAAATTATACTCTGTCGGTTTAGGTACTTAAATTAAAGTAAACAAACTTTATGTCAGATTTGACAGGTTAAGAGCGTTTTTGTTTACTACCCAACTTTTTTCGGATATTCAAAAAGTTAAGCAAAGGAAGGAAACAATAAAAAATATTTTGTTGGTGCCTAAATTTACCTAATACCAGAAACAATCGGAATTAGAACACTAACGTTCATCAGATCAATAAATATTACGAAGATTCCTTTGCTGAACTATTTGAACATCCGAATAAAGTTGGGTGGTAAAAAAAACGTTCTTAACCTGTCAAATCTGACATAAAGTTTGTTTACTTTAATTCAAGTACCTAAACCGACACAGTATAGCTCCCTAAGCCATGAATCATATCTACGTAGTATTTGATACGTAAAATATAGAATTTTAAAGCCAAAATATGCGTCAGTTGGTAGCGTCATATCTCCTAAACAGGTAGACTGATTTGGATGTGTTTTACTAGACAGCTAGGTTAGTTCTTCGCCGAGTTTCACCTAAATCTGTTTAGCTGTTTCCGAGATATTGGTAATTTAGTGAATTTAGCATTTTTAATTGTTATTCCGGTCAATTTAGATATTCGAAGATAAAATTCACAATAAGCTGGCATTCAGTAAGTTTATTTAAAATATGTTTCCATTGGAAAAAATTCAAGGTCAAATGTAAATAAATATGATTTTCGCGATTTTCAGCGAAACGGTAAGTTTTATCATATTTTTTACTAGACGAACATCGTAGATCATAAAATTATCTACAAAAATGTTTCAATACTTTTTTCCTACGAGCCACTGTTTTTGAAATACAATTCAAAAAGTTGTAATGAACATAATAGAAACATACAGAGTGAAACCTAAGTTATATGACTTATGTTTCAACCTGTATTTGTTGTAGGCTATATACATATTGGAGGGATTATATGACTTGTCAGTTATTTGCGAAAAATCATGGTTTTTGCTTTATGTAATTGGAATTTAGTGATACTGGTCACAACAACTATTATTATATAAGTTTGTGATAGTAAACCAAAAATTGCACCTTATGATTTATATAAGGAATATTTCAGTAAAAAAATTATACCGTTAAAAAAAATTGTATTTTAGCTTAAAAACGTATTTCCATTCTTATGATTTATTGATTAATTACATTTTGTAAACATCGTAAATTTTCATGTCAAATACAAGTAATTCACAAAATGATCGCCAAATTGTAAACAATAGTTATAAATAATAAAATAAGCACAAATTTGTAATAATAAATGGCTGTCAGAAATTCTATAGAATTTTAGATAATTTTAAACAAAAAAAAAACCGACTTCAAATCTATACTAATATAATAAAGCTGAAGAGTTTGTTTGTTTGTTTGAACGCGCTAATCTCAGGAACTACTGGTGCGAATTGAAAAATATTTTTTGTGTTGGATAGACCAATCAAGGAAGGCTTTAAGCTATATAACATCACGCTACAACCAATAGGACCGAAGAAACAGTGGAAAATGTAGGAAAAACGGGGGAAAATTGTCACTATTCCACGCGGACGGAGTCGCGGGCACAGCTAGTTAGCAATATTTTGAAAGTATTCTGTTTACTGAATGTAAAATC
>BHDV01000112.1:33791-76252 GCA_005406045.1 Adoxophyes honmai
CCCCCCCCCCGAAAAGTTCAGATAATTACATTACGGGGGGCTCCCATACAACGCAAATATTTTTTGCTTGGCAGCCACTTCTAGCATAATTGTAGATTTGATAACAGGTGGAAGAGGTATTAATTAATACAGTAGAACTCCAATTATCCGAACTCCGACTATCCGAATCGCCGATTATCCGAATCACAAAAAAGCCCGAGTGTGACCACTTGCAACTGCTCACCGTCAAGCGAATGCGTGACCTGGCTGCCCGAAAACGGTTGAAGAACGCAAAACAGCTTACATTGACGGAGATGTTTAAAAAACAATGATTTTTATTTCTAAACTTGTACATAAGTACATTTTATATATATTTAAAACATGTGAAAATTTCATGTTTCTTTCATTTAATTCAATAAAAAAATAGTGCAATATCAAAACGTAGCTTTTATTCTCTCCAATGGCAATTTAAAAAAAAAATCCGATTATCCGAATATTTGATTATCCGAATGGGTCCCGGTCCCCATTAATTCGGATAATTGGAGTTCTACTGTAGTGACAGGTTGCTAGCCTGTCGCCTAAAGTATACCTAAACCTATTTTCCTTAGTTATCTGGTTACCCTGCTGAAATTGCTAAACGTGGCACTGGATTTTTGAATTCATGTGCTGTGCCTACCCCTCTTGGGAGAACAGGCGTGAGAATATGTATGTATGTATGTATATATTTTCCTTAGTCGCCTCTTACAACATCCACGAAAGGAATTTTGACACCACAAAGGGTCTAGATTTAAATTTAGATAAAATCGGCACACAACCTACTAATTAAAGCCCGGAAAACGTTCAACCAGTTTTTATTCGTCTTAAAATAGAACGGGACCTGCATAGAACCGTAATGTTTAGACAAACATTTTTTGGCCCAGTGCCTGTTTATTTATAAAAGCAAAGTGCTCTCAGGGCGCAATAAAGTTTAGCTGGGTTAAAAGGATCCGCCCTTTGTTAAACATTCATTCTTTCATGGGATAAAACATTGCTTGTTATAATTAAGCAGGAACTTTTTTCAACATAATGTTTAAAATTCATAATTAGAGCTTCGTTACGGGCGCATTTGTGGTAGGAAAGTTATGCGTGCTTATCTTGCCTCTAGTACTTTTTAAAACAATTTAAAACTACATTAATGTGGGTAAAAAACTACATTTTAATAAACTACATTAACTCTGTGGGAAAGACTCTAATAGAGAAATCTCTCTATTGACCGAAGTCCACAGAGAGGAAGTTGGATTAGTTGGAAGTTGTATTTATGCAACCGTTCGTCGAAGCTTCGTTAGCGCGATGTAGGGTCGTTTAGTTCGTTTATTCGACGCATGTGGCGCTGGGGCGCTACAACTCCTTATTTAATTATGAATCACGCTAATATTTGTAAATGTGTGTGTTTGTTATGTATTCACGCGCAGACGGCCGGACCACATTATAGATAACATTAAACATCACGCCTGTAATCTCAAATGGAATAGGCAGAGCGCACGAAACGCTACATAGTCAAAACAATGGCTAATTCGCGACCTGTAGCCACTTGTAGCATATTTTTAGATTTTATGTTAAGAGGTACGAAAGTCACAAGTTGCCTCTGTTGGCTAAAATATACTTTACTAGCTTTCCGCCCGCGGCTCCGCCCGCGTGGAACTCGGTTATATTGCGGTATAAAGCACAACTATAAAAAAACTTCTCGTTTCAAACGACACACAGCGCCATCGATCTATCATCTATCGATCGGTTATCGATTGATATCGATCTATCATCGATCGATATCGATCTATCAAGCAAACTATATTTTCGTTTTCCCTCGGGAACTTCAATTTTTCCGGGATAAAAAGTAGCCTATGTCACTCTCCGTGCCCTAAACTATCTCTACCAAAAAAATCACGTCAATCCATCGCTCCGTTTAGCCGTGAAAGACGGACAAACAAACAAACAAACAAACAAACAAACAAACAAACACACTTTCACATTTATATATTGGTACGGATGTAAGTAGTCATCTTTTACGGTTATCCACGAAAGAAATTATGAGATCTAGAGGGCCTGGAGATTTTGATGTCAGTCTTGTCTTGTTTACGGTACCAGTATGTCATATTTACCCTATTCAATACCAGTAAATGAACACCCACAGTTGTATCTAAACTTTTATTTTAAACGTTTCAACACGAATCAAATAGTAATTAGCATTGTTAAATAATTGCACTTCGGAACGACGGCTGTCCGACACTTTCCGCGTCGAAAAGAGTTTAAAATTGTACCGCTTTGTTCCGTTTCACGTTTAATTAGCCTTAAAACTGGAGATAATTAACAATGTTATTGTGAAACAGTCTAAAAATATCATGAAAAGTTCATTTTAACAGACTAATTTCATTCATGAAAAGCGGCTAATTGTAAGTAAATCTGTTCGTTACTATTTTGAGTAAAAGATTTAGATAGTAAGTATTAAGTAATAGTTAAAGCAGAAATAGTTTTCGAATTAAGTACAATTCTAGAAGATTTTGCTATTTTACCCCCACTACTTTTAACCTTTATTGCCAAGTAAGATACCGGGGACCGTACAGTGTTATAACGCGTTTTTTAACTATTGTGAATATTTTGGCTCTGAATAGGTGTCAAAAAATGTGCGTAAATTTTATCTTTAGGTACCCATGTTGTGCGTTATCCCCGAGACGCCCAAAACGCTTTTGTTCTCATTTACCCGAATCAACCGAAAATACCAAAAACGACGAATAGCAGGCCTTCCGCGCTCCGCGTGCCATCAGACGACGAATCGAGTGTCCCGACCCAGTTAATTGGCTGACTGACAACAGGAAAAGTAAACGAACTATTGTGACGTTAATGAGAATTTATGGCCAAAACCAGGTATCCTGTTGTACTCTTTTATTTGGCTACAGATTGACGTTAGGTAAACTGACGATGCAAAAAGTGCACCTAAGTGTAGATAAAGACTTCACAAAAATTCTTAGTAAAAAGTTAGGATGGAGCACATGTTTGCCAGCTTCTATTAATTGTTTGTACCATCGAATCAATTTTTTTCCGACCAACTAAACAACCTATTAAAAGTTAAAACCATAGTGACATTGCACTGCTCGTCAAAGGTAATCTTCATTACGTTGCTTATGACCACAGACTTATATCGAAATAGATACCGCGAGTTCCTGCGTTTGTATGAAAAGCAAACGTGTCACTTTTTCTCTACAGTAGGTAACGTCACATGAGTACATACACTTGAGCCCTCCTATTTAGATATTAATCTGTGATTGTGACAATGTTCTGCGGTGGATTACAATTTAATTCGATCTCACCTTTACTTAGAATAAAAATGACGTGTTTCATTCTTATAAACGTTTGATCGCTAATGAGTTACTAATACTGTTGTTGTTTATTTTGAGAGGGTTTGTGGATTGGCATTTTAATTGGCGGCCCCATCAAAGCGATTTCAGCCGCCGTTGGACGTCCGAAGAATTTGAATTCTGTATCTTGATTATTGCATTTTTATACTTCTCTTAAAAACGTGGCTTCTTCAAAAGTATTTTAACGATTTTGTATAATTTAAAAATCTGGCCGTATTTTGTTGTTATGGGTAGGTAATGTTTGGTAATATTTTCAAACGTTGTGGCTTTAAGAAAGTTGTAAGTGGACTGAGTTTTTTGTTATGAGAGTCTGCTTTGCTCTTTTGTTTATTGTGAATTTCATGATTGATTAATTGATCAGTTACTTAAAAAAATATTATTTAAGTCGATGTCTTGAGCTGATCGTTGAAGCAAACCCGAACCTTCATCATAACTTACATACATACATACATCACGGCCGTATTCCCAAACGTGACAAGCGGAGCTCATGGAACGCTACTTAATCAAATAAATGACTATTTTACGTATCGTAGCATATTTTTAGAAAGATACAATAGTCGTGGTCGCTAGCCTATCGCCTAAAAAGATACCAAAAACCTATGTCCTCAGTCGCCTCCTACGACGTCCACGGAAGAAATGGAGAGGTGTCATTCTAACCCCGACATCACACAGGGTGGAGTAACATAATCTGTTATTATATTCTAAACTAAAACCTACTTACTTTGAACTAAAAACTACTTTAAGTAGCGTGATTACCACTATCAGTATACCCGTTGCTGACCGAAGAACATTCAATCAAGCGAGAAAGCGAAAGGAACAATCGATTCATTTAAAGATAACTTTGAAATTGATTGAATAGCATTCCAGGGTACGGCAAACTTCCACTGATTTTAAAGTTATAACCAGGCTTATTAATTTCGTAAGGCTCGTCTACTAGAGTTGCGCGATAGCTAAGCGATTTTTGTCGTTCCCGAGATGCTTCGTGTTGAACAAGAACATGTCTGTAGGTACTTGAGCATCCATGCAGTTTGATCTTGAGTCGTTTGTGTATGCATATGCGCATTCGCGTATAGGTAGATAGACTTATAAAAAAAAAATGTCTGACATTAAAAAAAGAGGACCAATGTGCAAATTGTGCAACAAGCCGTGGTAGCCCAGCGGTTCGAACAGTGGCCTCTCAAGCAGAGGGTCGTGTGATCAAACCCCGGGCTCGCACCTCTGAATTTTTCGGAATTTAGGTATGTGCGATATCGAATTTGATATTCATCACAAGCTATTCGGTGGAGGAAAACATCGTGAGGAAACCTACACACAGCGACGAAGTAATTCAACGTTGTGTGTGAAGTTCCATATTACATATTCTCACGCCTGTATTCCCAAAAATCCAGTGCCACGTTTAGAAATTTTAGGGTAACCAGATAGTTAAAGATAGATAGAGGGTTGAAAATCTTCAAAAATTGCATTACGTGATACTAAAACACCCCCCCCCCGCTCCCCAGGAAGATGAAGCACATTTTATGGAACCACAAAAGTGAAGCAATGAAGTATCTTTATCGCTTAGCTCTCCTGTCTGGACACGCAGCCTTACTCGCGTAATCACGGAACCCTTTTAATAAGGATACCTTTTCGTGTAATCGCCTTAACTGGAGGAACCAATTAAGAGGAGTGACCGTGCAATAGATGCCAAAGACCGATAAACAAGTTTTTTTTTGTTTGGCAGGTGCAGTGGTCAAAAGGTAGCGTGGCCAAGGTTAAGTTTTTAATTAACGCAGTGTATTAGCTGTTGCCTGCGGCTTCGCTTGCGTAATTTAGTTATCATGTACTCTCATGTCTGTAGAAAGAAAAAAAGAAAGAAAGACATTTATTGATACAAAATTTGACACAGATTTTAGCCTAAATAAACAACAACTTAATAATTATGCATGCCATAAAAAAATAAATAAAAAAAATGCACATTTCCGTGCCAAAAACACTAAAAGGGCCGCACTCAGCATGATATTGCGGCAAGCCACAATGCTGATTTTCAGTGCGACCCTGTAGCACTTAGTACCTTTTTACGAGAAAAATATAAAACTCACTATGAAAAGGTTCAAAGTGGAAATGTATCAATTTCCTTGACAATACCTACTATCACGAGTTACTGTTGTCGTTAACTGCATTTACTTAAGATAGATAGAGAATAAACTCTCTTTGCATAGTTATCGATTTTACTTATCGATAACATCATGACTATAGCCACTTATTAAGAAACAGAAGGTGACAATAGTGACAGGTTGCTAGTATCCAGCCTAAAGCATACCTAAACCTATTTCCTTAGTAGCCTTTTACTACATCCACGGAAGAAATAGAGATGTGTTATTCTAACCTGATAGCTCACAGGCAATGTTATTCAGGATGATCATTTTGAGTGGTTGAGAACACCGATCATTCAATCAACAATGTTTCATGATTTGGTGCGGACGAACTAACAATAAGTATGATACGCTTCAGTACGATCTTTTTGGGTACTCTATAAAAGGAAAACAACTGAATTGGAATAGATTAACAAGCGTAAAGCCGGGCAAATTGTTTAATTTAACACGTGAAAGACCGATGAAACATTCCATTCGGCAAAATGAAAACTTTATCTGTATTTTCAGCGTAATTTAAAAACAACTGACGCTATAATCTAGTTAAGTCCCGTCAATGTTTTGTTTTCACTCAAAAATAACATGAAATTCCTGAAACACTGGCCCGTTAAATAAATTTGGAGGACGGAGTATTTATGAAGAGAGTCTACACGGGCCTATCTTTGCATTAATCAGAAAGAGAGAAATTTGATGCCAGTCCGTCTTTGGCGTAAGAACTATTAAAAGAATGAACAGAAGGTTTTAGGATTTCTAAATTTGTAACTAAAATGTCTGTTTTTTTTTTAATTATCAAGTTGGTTAGGATCGTTTATGATACTGATGAGTAAACAAGCTAATTTATTGTCCGAAAAACCGAAATTTTACAAACAAGTGCAGACTTGCTTCTTACGGAATCTCTTATGGCCAATCTTTGTTTTTACTTACTTTTAAACAAGGACTAGGGTAGTGGAACCAAAAGATGAACACCCCCCAAAAGTTGAACGTTTGGCCTTAATTAAATAGTGGCACATTTTATACGCCAAAAAATATTTTTTCATAATGCAGCAACACTTTGCCGAGGTGAAAAACATAATTCAAGAAAAGTTACATCACGGACGTGAACGTGAGCGATCTTCGAGTCTCGGATTCCGGTCAAAAGTGCCAGTTGTATGGAATCCTTATTAAAAAAAGAGCCTCACATTTTAAGCTTTTAATTGCATATCAAATTGAATAATGCATTAATTAACATTTTTATGCTTGGTATGTATTCTCGACTATATCTTTAATATTATTGTAAATAAATTAAATGTTTTTTTGTATTATTTAACGAGTAATTTGCTGTTCAAGTAATGGTTCCAAAATCAGAGGTATGAGCTAATAGTTGAACGGCGTTCAACTATCGGGCAAAGTGGTATTTTTACAAATGCGTTTATAAAATCACACGAAAAAGTTAGACTCACCGATTATGGCTCAAATTAATTGTATAATTGTCGTAGATTTTTTAACCAAAAGTTGAACAAAGTATTTTGATGTTATGGCAAAGAAATTAAATATCTTTGTTGTATGGGAATCGCGACTGTTCAACTATTATTTCACGCCCAAAAGTTGAACTAGTAATTTTACTAGTTCAACTTTTGGTTTCTATTTCAGTAGATGAACATTGAACTAATGAAATTGGTTTATCTTATAGATTTCTTTGCCATAACTTGAACTACTAAAATTTTGTCGTTCACGTTTGGGGCAGGGCATCCATATGAACATTTTTATCAAGGAAATATTCCAATAATTATTTTTGTAAATTAAGTTACAACATTTAACATACATACATACTATTACATACATAACACCTGTATTCTTAAATGGAGATGGCTGAGCACACGAAACGCTTCATATACATTCATATTTCCTATTACTTTACTATCAATATACTAGTTCATCTTTTGGGTCAATTCGTTCATAAATAGGGCACATCGTTCAACTTTAGGGCATTTTGCCTAGTTTGCGCAAAAATATTTTTTATTTATCCATTTGTATGTAATACATGGGTTTGAAGTAGTGAAATGCAAAGTCGACTATGTTTTTAGTGTTACAAAAAAAAATCACTGTCATACATGACTTACAACACTACGAAAAAAAAGTCCAAAGAGTGGTAGTCGCTTAGTCGTTCAACTTTTGGTTCCACTACCCTAGTTTTAGGCGTCGCTAACGTTAGACAATCTTTGTCCAACTCTCGTTAAAAGCTCTCCATGGCAGGGAGCTTTCAATTGTTTTTAAAAGAAATAATCAGGATTCGTTCCCAGGCATGTCATTATCAAACAAAGCCATGTGTGGCCGTTCGAGCAATCAGGGCACATGTGGTGATAACAAACGCCTTGACTTTGGGTTGGGCGTGGTTATAAATAGACGGGTTGGGTTCCGTCACTCTAATATTTTAGAATACTATTTGGGAATGTCTTAATGTGTTGAAATTAAATTTGTTTTAAGTAATTTAACTTGCAAGACAGTTTCTATGTCCAAAAGTACAAATTTTCTGTGCTTTTCAGTTACTAAGAGATGAGATATTTCTTCTAAAAGTTACTTTTTTGAAAAGTAAACACATATTTTATGCAAAGCAAAACTTTTTTCAAGCAAAACATGTGTCAGTGACACGTAGATTTCAATATAGATTGCGGGCGAACAAAATTAAGTTGTCATGTTACACGAACCAACATGCAACAAGGATCAAACTCAAAACTGAGCTGCATTTTTATTCAAGCTGGTTTATCTCGTTTTATGCAAAGTTCGATTAACAGAATTATTTTTTAAAAAATATATCTAAGTGACACATTATGACTGGCTTGTCATTTTGATTTTAATATGCATTAAGTAAATTTGATCAAGTAAGATGGCGGGACGTACTCATCTCAAAAAAATACTGTTTGGTATCGGGATATTAGAATAATAACATCTATCCATTTTCCCCTTGGATGTCGTAAGAGGCAACGAAGGAAATAGGTTTAGGTGTGTTTTAGACGGCATGCTAGCAACATGTCACTATTATACCTCTTCCAACTGTTTTCAAATCAAAAACTATGCTAGAAAGGGCTGCGAAGCGTGAAGTAGTCATAATTATACATACATACATACATATTCTCACGCCTGTATTCCCAAGAGGGGTAGGCAGAGCACATGAATTCAAAAATCCAGTGCCACGTTTAGCAAATCAGGTTAACCAGATGGTTAAACGTGATATTGCAGTGACAGGTTGCTAGCCCATCGCCCGCAATACACTAACCCTTTCCCAGAGTCGACTCTTACGACACCCACGGGAAGAAAGGGGGAGATGCTATTCTAACCCGGCACCACAAGGGTGCCGGGTAATTATGGTATTATCTAATAAGTCACGTTTCGTGTATCCTACCTATCCCATTTGGGAACAAAGGCGTGATCATATGCATATTAAAATACCTAATACACCGTTTTGTATGAAGACAGAGGAACGACTAACTTTATTTATGTAAGAAAAATATTATACTACCTACCTACATATTATTTTATATTGTAGATATTATTACAACACCCCACTATATCTAACAATATAAACATACTTAAAAGTTATACAATTTGCACACCTAATTTATCCAAAAAATTATAATGCTTCATGGAACCTAAACTTATCTCACTAACTATTCCACGACGCATATTTGTTTGATTCCCTAGCACAACCCGTTGTCCCGGAGCCCGGAGGCGCTAGCATAGTTCGGGCCCGATCGGTAAGCTCGTCTGGTTGGATCCCCGATCCAGATTCTCGCTTTGAGATTGTCTGAATATTCACAAAGCATTGCCTTAATTGCAGGCCGAGCTATGGACGTTTATTAATACCGGCTTGGGTCTATATGAGGCGGTTATTACCTTAGATATATGGTACTAAACTAATATTCATGCAAATGTATAACTAGTAATAAGAACCTAAGAAAGCTTAAACGTTCTTAAAACGTTTTATTTTATTCAGCTTCTGGTCAGATTTCGTTCCAAACCTACCTACCAAGTTTCGTAGCCACTTCTGGCATGATTTTTAGGGTTTAAAGTTATAAAGCGTAATGGTGAGAAGTTGCTAGTCTGTTGCCTAAAATATACCTTAACCTGTTTCTTGCCTTAAAATATCAACTGTCCAGCTGTCACGGTTCATAAGAAAAAGCCTGACAAACTGACGGACAGACAGCGGAGTCTTAACGATAGGGGAGAACCCAGATAAGAACCAAAAACTTATCCGTGTGTATTGAATAATCTACAAAACGTAGCTCTGCGAACCGACTTATCTGCGAGACGATGAATCTGCGAAACGTTCGGCGAAACGAAGTCTGCCAAACGAAAAATATTCAAATTGGTCTTTCCTGTCTCATAATGAATGTATCCGTTATCAATAGGTATAACACACGTTTAAGACGAAGCAAATGAGTCAATTACGAGTACAAGACGTGATTTCAACCAGTTTCTTCCCACACCCACGCCTCGCCCGGTAGCTGTTTCCCTCCGAATTAATTAGAGATGTGATAAAAACTCGTGAAAATCATTACCTCACTGCTATACGGAGCACTAAGCGCCTAAGTGCTCATGTAAACATACAGAAAACCATCATTAGTAAAGCACTGAGAGCAAACTGTGTAGAATGTATTTTGCGGAAACGAAATATCAAAGTTTGAAATGTACCGACATTCAAAAATATTACGTCTGTATTTGCTAATGGGTCAGGCAGAGCACACGAAATATTTATATAGTCAAAACCATGATTACCTATTATTTCAGGCAAGCCACATTCAGCATAACTTAGCATAAATAATATAGCTAAAGAATACCTAAGTATTTACTAAATCGCCTTTTACGACATTCACGAAAAAAATATCTCCATTTCTGAACATATAATGATGATTACTATCATATTATGTGTATATGACATTGACGGCCGGATAGCCCAGCGGTTAGAGAACCTGACTGTGAAGCTTAAGGTCCCGGGTTCGATCCCCAGTCGGGGCAGATGTTTGTATGATCAATACGAATGTTTGCTTTCGAGTCTTGGATGTTTATCTATATATAAGTAAGTTTATCCGTTGTCTAGTACCCATACCATAGGCATTAAGTTGCCTACTTTGGGACTAGGTGATTGGTGTAAATATTGTCCAGTGATATTTTATTTTATTTTTATTATAATCATTGAAAGATTCGTCAATTACTGCTCCTTTCTAGTACACTAAGGTTGTCTGGCAGAGATCCCTTTTGGTACAAGTCCGACTTTGTAGTTTGTGTGTGCGACTAATCTGTATTTTTTGTACGATAAACAGTTTTACTTACCTACTTCTACTAACTTTTAAAAATCTATATAATGTGAGAAATATTTAGATTTTGTACAAGTAAGTAGGTAAAGACAACAATAAGCGTGGGTGTCTATTTGAATACAGTTACTTTTTAATAGTTATTAAATTTTACCAAGTTAATGAACGAAAACGAGTCACCGCAGTTCAACGCTATAAAATAAATTTATTGTCTCCGATGAGGCCGCTATACGAGTTCTTTGTCTCGATGCAACTTTAGAATTACATTTATATGTAAATTCATTCCATGCAGCCCAAATTATAATGATTTATGTGTAGGTATGAGTCAAAAGATGCATTCCGTTCTTTGTTTTTGTTCAAAGATTATTAAACCTATGTAGATATGGATATTTCGAGGAAATTTGCAATATGCATGACGCATGACACGGCGTTTGAGCAAACAGACACTGGCAAACCGAACACGAATACGAAAATACAGTCGAAAAAATAACCACGCATATTTTTTAAACGTTTTATGTCCTCCAACGCACAAAACGCCACATACTTCTGAATATTTTCTAAGTCATTTAGCTCACACGATTCTCCTAAAGATTTTCACTTTTCTGGAACGGTTTGTTACTGGCTGGAAAAAATCCCGCTCCGTTCTAAAAAGGCGAAGTTTTCAAATTATCTCGCCCGACATCTTCCCGCGCAGAACTAAGGACATAACCGTTTTATCGCAGCTTTTGTTTTTGTTGACGCAGGGAATATAATATGAACTCTGTTTACTCTTAAGACGAGAAATGTGTATTTCCTGATAACCTGTTTACTCTATTGTACCGTAACGTTGCCAATCCATTATACGAATGTTACAAGGAGGGAGCAAAGCGCAAATATCTCGGCATCGGAATAATTCCATTTATAATACTCCATTGAATTAAACGGGGTACGGCTTAAGTCTGGTATAATTTACTTTACTGGTAACCGAGGAATTGTTCATATTGTCGACTCACCGTGAGGAGACGATTGGAGAACTTGCTGCAATTAAACCTGAAGCGTTGGCTTAGCTTAATCTTTTATTATGTTTGGCTTTATCTGAAAGTAAACAATTTAAGAGCGATGAAGTCAAATCTAGATTTTGTATGAATCTGCTACAAATTTTGATATCATTTTTGACTATTTGTTGAGAGTTCCTGTTCCTCTGAATGACTAAACGACGGTATCGGAATATTCTTCCATTTTACAGAAAAGTGTCCAGTGAATAAATTCAAATAAATGTCCAATAAGTATCATAGTCGGCTTGTAGTACCAAAGTCTGTATATGTTACCGGAAATGTATGAAATCAAGGAATTGTATACAAATCCTAGGAAATGTGTACAATTCCGATACTATTTCGGAAACGTATAAAATATTGTTTGAAAAACTATTTAATGCATAGATATCCTAGGAAATGTATAAATTTCCTCGGAATTGTATACAATTCCAATATCGTATTAGGAAATGTATAAACCTTTTTTTTAGGTTGGGAAATGCATTTACGCACTATCCCCGAGTCGTTTCTGCATCGTGGTGATAACCAAGGGGGTGTGTGGGACTCAGAGTGGGGAGGAATACCCACTAAAGCCCAACCACCCTCGTTGCCGTTAATGCGAGTGTCCCAGGGAGATCCGGGTGTCTTAGGGAAATGTGGGTGTCCCAGGGATGGAAATGTATAAATCTAACCTAACCTAACCTAACCTAAATAAAATCGCTGTTACATAAGCGCGATGCGTGATTCGACAGCCATTTTTCAACATTTCCGATTGCGATTTAGGAAATGTATGGATTTCCTAGGAAATGTGTAATGCGTAATTTATTTCACACATTTCCGTGCGATTTTAGGAATTACATACATTTCCTAGGAATTGTATACAATGACGGATTACATACATTTCCGTTAACATATACACTGAGAGAGCTCACTCAAAGCGTACAACTCAGGTTGATATTCCTGGGCTTGTACTACATGTCTACGTAAGTACAGATGTAGTGAGAAACTATTTTCCTTCGTAATTTTTCGGAAAAGTTCGTATTTATCGTTTTCTCTCAAATAGCTTCGGTACCCATTTTAAAGGGAATTCATTCCGTATAACATATGGTAAATATCCAGTTTTAAGTAATAATTGTAATTGTTTTAAGTAATAAAACGATAAATACGAACTTTTCCGAAGATTTACGAAGGAAAATACGAGGGGTGATTGGAAAGTTCGCGGCCTAGGTATGAAATCTAATCCAAAGATTTTATTTATCATTTTTATTTCTTTACGTAGTCCCCGTCGAGATATTTGCTCTTGTTCCATCTGGATTCCAATGACATTACGCCACTTTTGAGGACACTTTCCTTCAGGCCTTCAAAATAGGCGTCCACTTCAGCTTGGACCTAGTGGCCGGTTTATTTTTTTTTACCGCCCATGTGTTTTTTTTAAGTTTGGAAACAGATGGAAGTCCGATGGTGTCAAATCAGGTGAATAAAGTGGGTGGGGCCATAATTCAAACCCACAGTTGTGAATTTCTGCCATCGATTTTACTGACGTGTGCACACGAGCATTGTCCTGGTGAAAGAGAACTTTTTTTGTCAATGATCCAGGTCTTTTTACTTTCAGTTCCTCTCGTAATCGGCGTAAAAGGTCGCAATAGTAGTCCAAGTATACATTGATACCTTTCTGGAGATAGTCAACCATTATCCCTCCCTTATTACTCCCTTTGCATCCCAGAAGACTGATGCCATGCCTTTATTCGGCGACAAAATGACCTTTGTCTTCTTTGGAGGCGGAGATCCAGCACGAACCCACTGTTTTGATTGCTGCTTAATCTCGGGCGTTTAGTGGTGGACCCATGTCTCATCCATAGTAACATACCTTTCAAAAAAGTCCTGGGGTCAGCTTCATACAGGTCGAGACAGTCGCGTGAAATTGTTGGACGAGTGATGTTTTGTTCCACTGAAAAGTGCTTTGGAACCTATCTCGTCGATACCCTCGAAAGGCCTAATTCGTTGACTATAATGGTTTGGGTTCTTTCATAGGAGATACCTACGATGTCAGCTATTTCTCTTACTTTTAATCGTGGATCTTTCATTAGAATCTCACATATAATTGCCACATTATGTGGATTGGTCGCAGTGGTTGGTCTCCCGGGGCCATGGTCATCTGCGATGCTGACTCGACCCCGCTTATATTCAGCTGCCCACTTTTTTACCATCGTATATGATGGACAGGATTGCTACAATGTATACTGCATATCTTCAAAATTTTCTTTCGAAGTCAATCCTTTTTTATAGAGATATTTAATTACAGCACGATGCTCCAAATTGTCCATTATGAAAAATCTGTTAACCCGTATTTTTAAATCAAACGTAAAAAATATTTTAAATATTGTCTTATACTTGAACTTTCGCGGGATGACATCTGAATAATGAGAGTTCAAAATGGCAGCATAAAAAAATTAAAAACTTTTTTTTTTAATGCTCAGGCCGCGAACTTTTCAATCAGCCCTCGTAGTTTCTCACTACATCTGTACACGGATGATTACTTACAGACATTGATTTATTGGTACGAGTATTGTATTAGGCAAAGTAACAAGAACAAACTCGCTTAAACAAGAACCTTAACCTTGTTTAGAAACAGAAAAATTACTTCATACACGTTTTCCATACTTTTTTATAAGAAAAGCGTTCAGCTGGCACCATAAAAAGTAGCCATTGCGCTTCTGCGACGGGCGAGCATTAATTTCGTTCACATTCTTTTATTTTTCTTCGACCCCGTCGCCGCGAACTGACCTTTTATAAATACAGTTTAGCCTTCACCCACTTGTGTATCCTTGGGCGATATCGGATAATATTCTCCTCTAGATTTCGCTAGGTTATGGCCGGTGGGGCGAACACTCGGGATGTAATAGTGTGAGTGGAATACGAAACGAGCCATAAATACAATGTTTTTAAAAATGGAATGAGATTTTGTATTCCAACCGGCCAGTCTGAATTAGGAAAATGTTTCGGTAAAAGGCTGACTATTAATTGGGGAGAAAGGTCAGCTTTTCGAGGGTCTGAACTTATAGGTGCTTCGGCCCTTAGGTTTTAATAAGGTTTCAATAAATTGGCATTGGTTTTCAATTTGATGCTAAGTCTACCTACCGTACCTTTCAGAAATGAAAATATTTAAGTATCCAATTTTACATTAAGTTGGATCTGTGGCCAGGTATTTACAGACATTGGCTGCCCTAACACTAACCAATCTGTTTACTTTAATATTGCTTCTTTCACGCTAAGGTATGGTCAAACCAGTTGAATTCTGATCCTCCGCAGAACGTTGTCACAATAAACGTAATAAAGGTTTCCTTCGTCGAGCAATGGAAGGTCACTGTAAATAGGTTCTATGGTGGGTCAGGAAGCAATTGGTTCGAATTCGAATGTACATATCTCTTGGCTGCAGGTGTTCATGTTTAAATATGAAACAGATAAGTGCAGCCCTGAGAGTATTGACGGACGGAGACCTTAGCGCGGCAATTTTCCTATGCTGAAACTAGCTTTTGTAACTTGAGCATTGTTCTGAACGCTAATGTTTCTTTAAGATGAAACGTCACATTTTACGTAAACATAGGTTAGTTTGTGTGTATTAATTCGGTTTGGTGTTGGGTTTAGATAAGGATAAGGGCTGTAAATTTTAGATATTATATTTAGACTTTTAGAGTTCCTGTGTCTCCAAACGATTGTATTAGAGTATTCTTAATTTTTTAATGAAAAGTGTCCAGAAGAATAAGAATATGGAATAATTGTGCTTTGCCTGCCCTGTTTGGGAACAAATGAATCAAAGCAAACAAAAATGATTGGCTGCTCCCGATCTCTCTTCTCCAATACGTGGCCTTGTTAAATGCAATGTTGCCAGTTGGTCGATAAGTCGCAGTTCGTGCTCCTGTAATATTAAACGGACAATCGATGCAATCTGCGCCGGGCGTTGCGTTCGCGCCGCCGACTTGTGTATAAACATGGAAATAGACAAGCTTGGTCTTGTCGTACATCTCATTTGTTTTTGTCGTTTGCTTCCAAGGCACTCGGTGGTGTTGCGTTTTGAAGTGCAATGTGTTATTATTATACTTCTGTACGCATGGCAAGATACAATTTTAACGAAGTTGCATTAATTCGGGCATTAAATGCCATATGCTACTTTTTTAAGGATTTTCTTGTGTACCGAACCGACCAAAGAGAAAGTAAGGTAAACGTCCCTATGCTCGACACTGACCCAATACTTGGTACTTACAACCTTATGTCACGGTAAGACAGGTGACAGATGGGTGTCATCTATTGGACATTGAGGAGTCGAGCGCGTCGTTGGTACTTTTCAGTCGCTTCTTACAACCCGCCCTGCACTAGAGCGCTGCACACGACACGATAAACCGAGTTGCCGCGCAAATTGACGTGTTCTGTTGCACTCTGAATGAATTCACAAGAGCTTCGTTATTTGTATTAAGTTATAATAATATGTGATGTTATATAGTTATTAAAGACTAAATCTGTTATTCTATCGTATTGGGTAACTGTAATGATAGATATAATATGGTGAACAAATAAAAAATAAAATAAAAATAAAATAAAAACAACACTCATGGAAGAATTGAAGAGGTGTTATTCTAAGTCCAAGACCACACGGTTCCAACTTATAAGTAACTAGCTGTACGACCGAGCTTTACTCGGATTATTCAGTAAGTAAGAGATATATCCCGGTTTTTTTTTCTCTGAAAATCACGTTTTCCCGGGAAAACCACTTACCTATGTAGATGAACTTAAAACTCTAATCCTTGTCTATATAAAAATTTTCATGAAAATCGTTAGAGCCGTTTCCAAAATAGCTGGTATATAGAAATAAATATATAATACATATATACAAGAATAGCTCGTTTAAAGGTATAGGATAGGATAGGATAAATAGATATTACGAAATTATTTTATTATCGAATGACTATATAGTTTTCCTAAAAATAATTATCTGTTGTAGTTATTCGGCATCGGGACAGTTGAAAAAAAAAGCAAAAAATTAAAAAAAAAAGAAAAACTTATGTCACATCCCAGGATCGAGCCCAGAATCTTCTGCACAGAGAGCGCATAATTTGAAACAAAAAAAACCGACTTCAAATTAGCAATATTTTAAAAGTATTCTGTTTACTGAATGTAAATTCTTGACTTCATCAACAAATTACCGAAAACGCCGTACATGTCCATATAAAATTTGAAGAGTTCCCTCGATTTGTCCAAGATTCCATTATCAGATCCTGGTTTCGTGCCAATGGGACCGATTTCGATTTATACCCTATCGATTAAAAAAAAATTTTTGAAAATCGG
Source organism: Adoxophyes honmai (assembly GCA_005406045.1). Classification (NCBI taxonomy): domain Eukaryota; kingdom Metazoa; phylum Arthropoda; class Insecta; order Lepidoptera; family Tortricidae; genus Adoxophyes; species Adoxophyes honmai. The sequence goes on from BHDV01000112.1 coordinate 50,927, forward strand.
TTCACGGGTCTCCGAGATATCGAGTAACATACAAATTAAAAAATTAAAAAATTAGGTCGAATTGAAAACCTCCTCCTTTTTTTGAAGTCGGTTAAAAATATCTGTTGTAGTTATTCGGCATCGGGACAGTTGAAAAAAAAAGCAAAAAATTTAAAGAAAAAGAAAAACTTATGTCACTTCCCAGGATCGAACCCAGAAGCTCCTGCACAGAGAGCGCACGTTCATACCCCTGTTCCATTGGAACTCCTGAGCTCTTTAGCGAAATATCTGTATACATTCAGTAAGAAATTCATATCCCGGTTTTTATTTTTTTTCTCGGAAAATTGCGTTTTCCCGGGAAAACCACTTATGTAGATAAACTTAAAACTCTAATCCTCGTCTATATAAAATTTTTCATGAAAATCGTTAGAGCCGTTTCCGAGATAGCTGGTATATATTTATAAATATATATACAAGAATTGCTCGTTTAAAGGTATAGGATGTTAAGTTCTTCAAAATAGATTGCGCCGAGGCAATTTGTCGTAGAAATGGAAGTTACGATACATTAAGTATAAGCTTTTTACAAAGGGAATGTATTCAGAAGAAACAGCTTACGAGAACTTTGTTCGAGTAGAGTGTGTGTTACAATTTGTTTTTGTGCCAAAGTTTGTTTGTTCCGAACCTTCTTAAAGACCAAACACGGCGAAGTTAGATAAGTACCCATTCCTTCTATTGTTCCTTTAAGTAAGTCTTCTGTATTTTGTTGGGCGTGTACAAATTTAGAGGTCAATAGGTACCTACAACCAGAAATAAATTTACATTTATTTGTTATGGCTTGAATTTTCACCAATGAAAGGGACAGAGTACAAAAACTCAACCTTATTTCCTGGTAATAGACATTATTGACCTTGTGGGAGACAAATGTTTCATCGCTTTTCTGATCATTGGGCCCTGTGTTTTACTAACGCCCTGTATATAAGTCCCGTCGTTAGACATTGCGATGCTCCGCGTTTGACTAATAGCCGAAGTACAAGAGACTGGGCATTATGTATTTTAAATTTTGTAATTTTTTCACATGAAAATTTCGGAAAAAAACCACATTAGGTTTTCAGACACGTACACCTGATCACTGGTTAAATATGGACGTGCCATTTACGATCAAATTCCGGTCACCCTGTATAGGTTAGGTATGCATGTTAGAAATTTCACAAGTGTGATGCAGGACAAAGTCGTGTGATTTACTACAACTGTGCTTAATGAGGTGAATAATTTTGATTTCCTTTTTTGACAATATAGTGTCGAGACCATCATGGCTGGAGATTGCATCAAACTATCAAGGCGCACGAGATTGCCAATCGATGGTCTCCAGTAACTTTGTCTTTGAATCTGCTAGAGCTCAGCGTAATTGCCCGGCTCATTCAATATTCCCAGTCCACATCCAATAGGTTACTTGCCATCGATTATTCATCGGAAACGAACGTGCCGTAATCATCGATGCATCGGCGATTGATTCGGATGATCGTTGTATTGTGATGCGATACGTCTCTATTGTGTGCGAGTTTATGGATGGTCCGGGATGACAAATTTGATGGTCCGTTAAGATGTGCCGGTAAGATTCAGTCGATACGTAACGATTTATTATTTTGGTGTTAATGGTTTTACGTCGATAAGTTTTTCGATGAAAAATGGTCGAGCGAATAAGACAATAGGCGAACAAATATTTGTAGGAGCGATCATTTGTTATTTTTTATTGTTATCGAAAGATTCGAATTTAACCACGGCTTATGAATTAATTGCTAAGTTATTTGTGGCGCATGATTTTTAGTTCCGATTGTGCTGGATGTAGGTATAAGAAAAAGGTGCACCGTGGAAAAATATGTTATTGTGCCAGTTTCCTTTATCAGTGAGAGATTTGACACTAGTCAAATAAATAGCCTGTGACAATCAATTCTCCTCCTAGCAATATCATTTCGTATTTAGGTCGACCTAAATAAGGGAAATACTAAAACAGAGTGACCTAGAACGCCTCCGAAACTTTCGCAATCTATTTGAGTTTACACGGACAATATTGCTCCCAAACCGATCGATAATTTTAGGACATTTTAAAACTCGCCGTCTTAGGAATAGTCCAGCATAGTTATCAAATGCCGTGTTAATGTCTAACAACTTTACCCCGTCAAGTCCAAGCCAATTCCGAACGCGTTATAGAATAGGCCGGCACATCCGATGAATGACCCAGTACATTTCTATTAATAACAGTATTTCATTCTGATTGCAAAGACAACCCTACCCTTCATTTGTTACTCCGATACTCCCTCTGTATAAAATGCGAAATACGTACATCCGTGCAAAATGTTTTATACTGTTTCTTATGTCCTAAACTTTAGCAAGAAAAAGGTTTCTCAAATATATCTACTCCAATTCAGTTCAAAACTGCACCGGCCGCAATGCAAGCGTCACAAATTCACAATCCCCCTGAAACGAAATTGATACCCGATGACGCTTTAATATCCGCCGAGTTGCGAACAATCCGGCCATCGTTACCGAATTTAATTAACGAACGGCATCTGATCTGATATTTGTGACAGCGATGGGAATGATTAAAATGCAGATGCAATATCCCGATCGGTAATCAAGTTGGGAGCGGAATTTCGAAGTTTTGGCGGGTTTTTTGGAGATAGTACGCCTTATGTAACATTGGGTATTTATTAAATGAAACTCGTTTTAGTAATTAAATGAATTAAAGAATATGAAGATGTTGAAGAGCGTTGTGAAGAAAGTTTTAATGTGATATAGGCCTAGTTCGTCTGCATAATACTAGAATCTTGTCACTCTTTAGATCTTTAATCCCTTTTTTACAGCTTTCATGTAGCACGCGTGCCTTACGATTCTTGTCGCTTTGTAATAATGATTCACGAGCTGCAATTAGAGTAGGTAGAGCACACGAAGCATTATGTAGACAAAACCGAGGCTTTTTTAAACTTCGCAGCCACTTCTAGTATGATTTTACGTTTACAAATAGATGGCAAAGGTATAATAGTGATAGATTGGTAGCCTGTCGCCTAAAGCGTACCTAAACCTAACGACTTCGATTAAAGAAATGGAAAGGAGTTATTCTAGCCCAACGCCACACGGAATTATCCTCAAAACCAACAAAGTTTCAAAACATTTTTCTTACCACAATGTCATCTCAAAAGCGCACCCTCGAATCCTTATCAACGAGCAATTGCCATTCAAATTTATTATTACAGTTAACAAAAATAACACAATCCCGAGGGTAGCTTCCTGTGGGAAACTCCCCCCTTCCCCCCTCGGCACGTGGCCAGTGACGTCACAATAGCACATTTTGTTTGTTCCTCGCCCGCTCGGCCATTCCATGGGAGATGGGAAGTCAAGGGTGTCGTTTCTCACGACTATTTATATCAATTTGACTGGGAGAATGGATGCATGTAGTAGTTTTTATCATTCTCTTGCCCTTTTTAGATGGGGCCGTCGCGGTACGCGGTTTTTATTTTATCGTTGTTGTCAAATAATCGTCACCTTCCGCCATTATTGTGTCCAGTCTAGTAGCAAAAAAATGTCGCAGTAATGAGACCAATCGATTAGTATTTTTTTTGTTAATATAATTTATTGAAAGTTCTTGTGCTCTGTCGGATTTAGAACAACACCTCTCTATTTTCTTCGTGAATGTCGTAGAGGCGACTAGGCAACGTCAGTAGTTAACTTAAAACCTAAAAAATATCCTAGAAGTGGCAACGAAGAATGAATAGTCATAGTTTTGCCTATGTAGTGTTTCGTGTTCTCTGCTTACCCCATTTTAGAAAACAGGCGTTATGTATGTATGTATGTATGTATGTACAAGTATAAAGTAACGAAAGATTACAAATGGCCATTTCGAAAATATCTACTAAAGTAAGTATTACAAATAACTTAGAGAATTTGGTTTAATTAAAAATGAAGGCAAATTTTTCCGGTTTATTTTCAGTGCATTTCGTCTAGGATCGTGTAATGTTTCGGTTCATACTCATCAGCGAAGTGCTTTTACAGGGCGAGTGAGCACTCGTAATATTATAAACCTCTAGAACTCTACGTTGATGACATAATAAAAAAATAATGATCACTTTAACTTAACTTCGTGTTCTACCTACCCCTTTAAGGAATACAGGCGTGATTTTTGTGTATGTACAGTCAAGGAAATTGATTACTGTGCTACTTCGTACCTTTTCATGAGAAATGTCACTGTGACATACCATACTTTCTACTAATCAAAGCAATATGAAACTCACTATGAAAAGGTTCAAAGTGGCATAGGTATCAATTTCCTTGACAGTACAAGTTTGTCGCGTCGAGACTTTTTATTTTAATAACGTAAGGATGAAAGCACCTTTATAGTTTTACAAAAATAAGTGGCACGTGTCCAAAGAATAGCAATTTCGCCTCCACTCTACAACAGGGAATAGTGAAACTGCGGAGATTAAACTAATTTCATTCTGCATTTAACTACACAACACTAGGCTCCCAAAGGCGTCCATTATTACGCTTCGAGTGAATGACGGGGGTGGAATTAGAGCATCTGCTTTATAAGAGCAAGTAGTACGGCTTTAAAACAGAGAGTCTAGTGTGGAATTTGCCTATCACACGAGAGAAAAAAAACACTGGTACAAACAAAAAGTACTGGTAACTGTCTGAGAGGTAGATGAATACAGTTCCACGTTTGAAATATTAGTAAATATTACATTAAACTAAGTAAGTAGGTAAACACTTTATTGTACAAAAGGAAAAAAAACACGAAATACAAAAAAAACTCATATAAAAATAGGCGAAGGACAAAGGCGGACTTATCCCTTAAGGGATCTCTTACAGCCAACCAACAACAGTCAGCCAACATTAGGCGACAGGCTAGCAACCTGTCAGCATTGTAGCTTCTTCATCTGTTTTATGCCAAAATAAATTGCTGGAAATGGTCACAAACCATGAAATGCAGGTGGTTTTGTTTGTCATGCCTACCCCTTTTTGCAAATATAGGCGTGACTGTATATGAATATGTATGTGATAACTTATGATTGAAAATTACCCCTGAAAGCAAAATTGACGGCATGATTTCACACAATGGGGCAAAACAAAGATTAGTTTTTTCAGTCAATAACTTATTACTTTTACACCTTGACACTGGGTTAGGTTAGACATAGATGGTAGTCGGCTGACGGCAGGGGTTGGGGAACCCCTGCCGACTTAGCAGCCCATCGCTTGAGGGGGGAGGCCAAGTGTCCTGGTCACCCCCCTTCTTTGGCGCGGGAGCTCCGGCACCATAACACCACGAGCCGGGGCGGGTCTGCGGCGGTCACGGTAGTAACACGCAAGTGCACCTGTGGTCGTCGCACCAAGGCCTGGAGGACATCGATGGGTTTTAGTGGTTATGCCCCTCCCTCTCCTTCCACTCGAAAGGGCGGGGATGGGGAGAGTCCCACATAACCACCGCGCCGTCCCCACGGCGCGGTCATATGCGCAACGCATTTTCCCATCGTTAAAAAAAAAGACATAAGTAGATGGTAGTAAGTACCAAGTAGGTTACGTTAATATTTTCAGCTGTCCAGTCTAGCGTAATAACCTTTGCCCGCTGCCCGGCCCGCGGCGTCCGCAGCCTGCAATCTCGTGATATGAAGACAGGCACAACCGTTTTATCTCCACTGCTCACTCCGCCACATTGTGTTAGGCCAGCTGCTTTGAGCTCTAGAACGAATTATACAGCGTTATGCTAGTTCAGGTTTTGCTTTGTTTTTGCAAGTTCAGTTATTTTGTTAAGCTGTAGCTATGTAGATAGCTTTGGAATAAGACAGTTGTACCCGCTTTTTAAGGCCCAATCAGACGGTTCATTTTTCTTTCATTTTCGCCTTTCATTCGGTACTACATATTCACTCGAAATGACACGTCTGAACACGGAATGAAACAAACTGTCGAATGAATTCACTAGAAAAATGAAGCAATCACTCGGATGAACGTTCATCCGAATGAACCGTCTGATTGGGCCTTTACATACACCCTAAGTCGCCTCTTACGACATCCCCGGAAGAAATGTTGAAGTGTTATTCTACCCCGACACCACACGGGAATTACTCACCTGTAAAAAGTGATTTATTCCAAGCTTATATTTTATTCTTGTTAACCTAACTGATTTAGTTCCTCACAGACTATTCTTAAGGTCCGGTGTATCGGTAAGTTGTAGTCTCCGGCGCGTTAGATGGCAAGGTTTTTGTAGTGTCGTTTTTTTAACTTAAACCTACCCTGGTTTAAGTTAAAAAAACGATGTGCGAACTTATCCCCAAAATATTGCCATCTCTCTTGCCAGGGACTGTAAAAAGTGTAAAAACCCATAATTAAGAAACAGCTGATGTTTCATTTACATTTTCTATTTAAATCAACTTTGAAATGGGAGCTAAATAGCACATTTTGCTCTGAATACTGCTAGCATGTGCTACAAAAACAGTTCCAACATTTTGTACATGCATGTAGGAGCTAGCTGTGGGTTGCATATTAATTCTGCTTCAGTATTGTTTAACTTGCATACAGAACATCAAATATCAAGCAGGCGAAGTATGAATTAACATATAGGTTCGAAGACTTTGATATACCATTTGTATTGTTACTGTTTTATACAAGCCGCGATGTTCTCAGTTCTGTCGGACATTTGGACCACGGAGTAAAGACTTGGTGATGCCCGTATTCCCAAAATGGGGTAGGCAGAACACATAAAAAGCTAAATAGACAAAAGCACGACTTTTTCACGTTCGTAGCCACTTCCAGCATATTTTTAGGTTCTAACTAGGTAGATGTACTCGTAATAATGACAGGTTGCTTAGCCTGTCGCCCAAATTTACCACCTTAACCTGTTTCTTTAGTCGCCTCTTACGACTTCCACGGAAGAAATGGAGAGCTGTTATTCTAAACCCGAAACGACACGGAACTAAACAATAAGATCAAAAATAAATCTTAAATTATTTATCTTCTACTCCAAGCAGATCAAAGTTAATCATTTCTCCGCAACCTACTCTCCAGTTCACAATTCGCGTGTCACCCTCTCAGATATTCCGTAGCCGTCACCCATAACTCCAACGCAGTATTCAAATGACGTAACTATCTAAATTGACGTGAGTGGCGTTCTCGGAATCCTGTGCAGTTCTCAAATAAACGATGGCGGGATTTGCGGAGAGTGATGGCGTTTCCCTAAGCGGAAGAAAGGCGAAGCACGTCTTACGGCGTCGGATTAACTTGCTTCTGCTGGCCACAGACATATCGAAATAGATACCGCGAGTTCCTGCATTTGTATAAATCCCAAGCGTGCCATTTTTTCTCTACTTACTGCATAGAAGACAGACCCATTCCATTTACCTACTAATGTCATTTTGGTTGTTCGGAGACGATTCCGCCAAACCATCCAAGCGATCGCTGTGCTCTTATTGGCCGGCCCAAGATCGCGCGTAAAGCTAGTGCCATTGTCTCTTCGGTTATTGGCTCTGTACAGTTTCTGTGACTGTTAGTAAGTGAAAAACCACTAACCTTTTGCGGGCCTAGGTGGCTAACTTTGTCTTTAGTGGGTCTGTCCTCTATGACCAACTGTAACGTCACATGAGCGCTTTAGTGATGAGAATTTACAGTCCGAGTGAAACCGATGAGGTGACGCCGCCTTCAAGTTGTCCTTTCTATCGAAAGTTAAACCTTTATGAATAAGTATCTAAGTAGTACAAGACTAAATGAAATCGTGTCGAAGGAAGAGCATTGCTCTCCCTTTTGGCACACGAAGTATCTACCTACACTTGAGTCATTTATCTCGATATAAGTCTGTGCTGCCTGGCTTTGTGGTATTAGATACTTCTGGAAGCGACGTTGACCGAACTGCATTGGATGGTAGTGGTTTGTTTTGGTTATGCAAAACGTTTGGTAAAAGTAGATACGCTTTATTGAACACTAAATAGACACGTTATAAAAATAATGCATAATATAAAAGCAGGTGGTGCAAGGTGTGAAAATAAGCAAATAAAACTAAAGGAAAATAGAGATACATACAATAAATTTAAGTTGAAATTCTGACGGTTATTGAACGGTGGCACGGATAGTCACGCAAAAGTTTGGAAATGCTACAGATTAATAAAAAAAAAAATCGTCCGAAGTTCAACAGGATGAGATGATATTTATAACAAAACAATCTGTCTAAATTTTAAAATTATTGGAAATGAGTATTTTTGCAATTTGGTGTAATTCTCTAACGTAATAAACTAAAACCCGTCGAGGTGTCAAAATTTGATGTCATATTGTATGGAAAATTTAACAGCTCCACGTCTAACTAGTCGACGAGATTAGTTAGTTACGTTTGAGAATAACACCACTGTATTAAGTAAGCTACATTTTAATTCGGAAAAGATATAATTCGTTAATTTTTTACCCGTTTTAGACAATAGTGTCACGTTAATTTCATCTATTCAAACTTGTTTGAGTAATTCAGCTTATCTGTAGTTTAAATTTAAACAGCGTGAGACAAAATACAGCTCAATTATTTAAGAAATATTTGAAAAGACGGTACGTTTATTACTAAAGGTTATTAGGACATCAATAAAACTTAAACTTTTTCAGACGCAAGATATAATTTCTGAGAAGCTGGTTCGTTTACAATTTTAAAAGGGTTAGGCTCTTAAGACAAGTCGGGATAGAGAGTTTATTCCGTCTTGGAAAATACATAAAATGTATTCTATACTAAGAACGCATGTAGACAGACAAGATCTTATAAGTTAAAGTGTGTGGATAACTCGCCTGCTGTTACATAAACCCCTAGGGGGTTTTTCAATAGCGGCTTGTGAATTATACATGTATTTTGTTTATTGTAGATATTAAATAAATTAAAAAAAAAGACGCATGTAGGTAGGTATATGACGTGAGGGATGATTGTATGTAAGTGAAACGAGAGAAGTAGGTATGTCAGAATAAAAGCGAGTCTAAGGAGCTATTAAACTCAATTTAATACGTGATTTATCCGCATTTTTCATTAACTTAATTACAGTAACTAGTAAGGAAGTACTTTCCTTAATAACGTTTGTTTCTCAAAGGAAAGCTTATAAGTCGCTCTGGAACGCCGATTCACTACAACAAGACACGTAATTTTTATTTTTATTACGTAGGTACAGAAAGCCTGAAACACTGGCTTCGTGGAGTTAATATTGTTATCATTAAAGTGAGTGCTTTCCATCCACACCATACGTCTGCTACGTGATGCGCATCCAGTAAGAACAAGTAGTGTAGACGTGACACTTCTTTGAAAAATATTTTGAATTTTATACCTCTGATACGCTCTGTAAGCTTAGCACAGCATCAAGCGTAATAAATACAGCACGCGCGCGGGATAGAGTACCTGATACTTTCTGACGTCTCTAGTTAAACAGTGACAGGTATAGTCTATTTCGCGCGCATATCTAGGCGCCTTGTTGTGCTAAGAAGGCTGGTTTTGGTCCAGTCTTTCCAGCGTCTGAGATTGAAATTAAAAAAAAAACATGGCAAGGAGCAAGTCAAATCGCACGCGAGACACCTGACAGTGACAGTATCTAACTAGACCCACCCGAAAAAAAAAGCAAATATGTAGTCTATATCGCGCGCAAGACGACTAGCGCCATGCTAAGCTGCCTCTGACGCTGACTCTGAAATGCCTGTTATTTTACAGACGCGTCTGTCTTCACCTCTTATTCTATGTATCATAATCTCCCAGCGTACAGCTTATGTCTAGACAGTTCTAAGCTTCATGAAAACTTCGAAACGAAAGATAATTAACGAGAACAAGCTTTGGAATTCTCATTTAATGTACAGACCGAAAAGAAAACTAGCTTTTCTCATCGCAGGGTTGTGGAAGTGATTAAATGGGAGCCATTTTTCATTTTGTCTCCCGAGCGAAATGTTGGGGCGTTATGTGTGATGGTGGCAAAATTATGTGCTTGCTACACGCCGTGATATTTTCGAGAGAATGAGGCGAAAAATTGTCAACAATATGAATTAATGTCAACAATATCAATAGTTTAACAATATGAATAGCGTCTTCATGTGGCTGTGCGCAAATCACACTGATAATTAAAAATGCGCAAGTTTGTGAGTGTCTGTGTAGGTATGTTTGTAACTTCTTCACGCCCAAACGGCCTCACCAATTTTGATAAAATTTAGAATGCTGGAAGCTGACACCCTGGATTACCCTGGATACAATATAGCCTCGTAAGTCCCCGCGTACTTTATAAAGTACAAATTACTAGCAAGCATAACAGCCGAATGTAATTCATTAAGTACAAATTATTTATACTCCGTTTTTTTTGGGTTGAGAAATTTAACTGTCAAATCCTTACACATTTTTGAGTAATCGCAAGATATCGGCGCAAATTATGATGATGTTTGATTTAAGAACATTATAACAAAGAATGTTAAGTGTATTTGCATAAATATTTTCCAGTTTTACTAATGAATTCCAGAGATAATTTCAAATTGTGACCGTTAAATTTCTCAACCCAAAAAAAAACGGAGTATAGTGGAAAATGAACTTAAAGATTAGGTTACGTAAAATTCAACATTTTAAGCCATGAAATTTTTGTCTGGGTCTGAGGCCCTAAATTAAGTATTTAGAGTCAGGACTTAGGAGGTTATGCTACTTTTTATCCCGAAAAATGCATAAACTGATTCTACGCAGACAGAGTAGCGGGCAACAGCTATACTTGTATAAATAGCTTTCGCCTGCCGCTTCGTACGAGTAAACAGTTACTTAAGTTTGATATTTTTCTGCAATTACCTTTTTTTGAACAGTAAGAATGATAATGACCAAAGATTCAATTAAGGATACCGCTAACAAGTGATTTTGCAAAGCACGGTCCACGGTTAAACGGTTATATTTACTTGCTGTTATTTAATTTATTGAAATTGAAATTAATCGAAAGTTTAAGACGATTGTTACTTTATTTACGTAGATATTGTATCTAAAAGATTTCTACAAATGCTGTGTTCACCACATGTGTGGTGTCGGGTTATCTACACACCTTATCCATTTCTTCCGTAGATGTCGTAAGAGGCGACTAAGGAAATAGGTTTAGGTGTGCCTTAGGCGACAGACTAGCAACCTGTCACCATACCTCTTCCTTCTGTTATTAAACCTAAAATTATCTTAAAAGTGGCTACAAAATGTGACTGTAGCCTATGTTACATTTTGTGTGCTCTACCTATCCCATTTGGGACCGGCGTACTTTTATGTATGTATTTATGTTAATTAATGTTGACAAGTATAATCGTACAACAAGCAAGTTTCAACATAAAATGGCCATAAGGATTCTTTTCCTTTTTAAATCCACATTTGTTTACGTCCGCGACCAGTGACAAATGACCTTCCTGAGGTACGCACTCCACATCATTACACCGTAATCCGAGGCTACAAGCAGGACGTCAGTCGGGACATTTTGTATTTTTACCCTGTTGTGTCAGTGGACCAGCATAACCTGGCCTCCTGTCACGCAACATAGCGTATCCAAATGAACCACGGATATAGGCCAGAGTAAAATGGATCGCTAAACTAACGATGCCAGTGAAAGATGAGTGCAATTTGTTGGGGGACTCACTGTATTACGCTGTATTAGATAAATTGACGGTTGGAATTACATGAAGAACTAATTAGCGGGAATTTTCAGTTTTAATGTACCATAGTTTTTAATAACTTTTAAGAAAATATGGACGAAATTGATACAATGACGTATGAAATAAACGGGTTGGACAGACTACATGGCTTGAAGTAAACAGGTAAGAGTCTTAGAGGTAAGACATACTTAAGTAGGCTGCTTTATTGCTAAAATTTTCAAATGTTTTGATATACAACGCAAATATTTTAGGTACTCTGTAGATAGACGATTCGGACATTGACCACAAGATTAAACTTCATTGAATCCAAAACATTTTTGTAATGAAGTTGTTTGTTTTTTTTTACTGTGACCACAGCGCGTTGTGAGCTATTTTTTCGCTCCCTGTGCGTTTCCTAATCTTTGAGCGTAACATTATACATACATATTTCCCACAGGGCTAGGCAGAGACTACTTCGTTCCACTCGCTACGATCCATAGATCTAGAAATTCGGATACCCGAGTCCAGTAAAGTACTCTATAACCGATGGTTCGCGGTCAACTGGCGACCGCAGAATGCGACCGCGGGCTAGTTTGATACGCTCGCATTAAGCTCTTGACCGCTGAATATTTTAACCTGCCTGTGTTGCCTGTTAAAACAAAAGCGTATCCTTATAGGGAGAATGCAGCGCTTAAGTCCTTTAGTGTTAGTGCGAATACCATAGCCATCCGATGCAAATGATAATTGTTATTATTACTGGCCAGAGTGGCTCGTTGGGTTTTTGAAGCTGTGACATTTATGACAACGTGGGGTAAATCTCCAATAATCTAATAATAGTATAGTTACTAGGCGTGTATGAATATGAGAGGATTAATTCGATACCTTATAGATAAAGTAGGATACAACAAAATTCGTACTATTAATATTATAAATGGGAAAGTGTGTTTGTTTGTTTGTCCGTCTTTCACGGCTAAACGAAGCGTCGGAGTGACGTGATTTTTTGGGTGGAGATAGTTGAAGAGATGGAGTGTGACACAGGCTACTTTTTATCTCTTCAAAACCTCCCTTTTTTCCTAAAGTGAGGGGTGGAAGTTTGTGGAGAATTCCGCTATTTTCAGTGTAGAAGGCTATAAATTGGTATGTGGGCTATGTCTTCTGTCCTACCCCGAATTTAATGCGAGCGGAGCCGCGGGCAAAAAGCTACTGTATTATAAGTTTTGTTAAACTAAAGGTTTGCAAACTATTCGCGTGTGTTTCCACTTGGTGCAAAGGTTGTCTGGCGAAGCGGTCAATGTGATAGGTACATCTGCACCTGAGACAACTTGAAGGGAGCTTTTCAATTATAAGTGGGTCATTGTCATAACCCTAAAAAAACATGTCCATTTGTAATATATAGTACATTTTTAATAATTGCATTCAATTTACATCATAACTATAAAGTACAGGAAACGTACTAGACTATACTATATCATATTTTCTATAAATGTAATTATTTGTTTTGTTTATCACCACAAATGTAACTGAAAGTCCACTTCGGTGGACTGTCCGGATTCGACTTGCTAATAGAATGTGGCTTTAAAAAAATACATCTCTTTTATTATTGTACAAAAATGCCATTTTTCCCTAATCTATGTATGATTTCCATTTAACATTAATAGGATTTAAAAAATTAGATGGAAATAAAACACATTTTTTGCATCATTGAATCTTGTCACAACATTTTTTGTCTTTTTGGTGGACATTACTTTAAATTCTAGAAAAATTAGGGAAATATCAAATGAATAGACCGGGACATATAATTTAACTCATTCACTATCGTACTATCCCTGTTAGCAGCCATTTTGCCATGACTTGTGCGCAGCAGACGATATTGTTGTGTGAACAAGAATATTTGGTGGTGTCAATGTTGAATAGTCTTTCCGGTTACTGCTGTATTTTGTAAGTACATCGGTATAAATCCACCAAACGTTTTTAATAATTAGTTAAGCAATCAAACATTGTAAATATGCCTTGCCTTTTGAATAATCCTTTAAATGGCTGGTGTTGTAAATGATATTGCGGAAAAAGTCCATTCGGTAGACGTCTTTTTGGTGGACTTTTTGTACACCCAACGATAAATGATTGTATTTTGATTGATTTCTTGTACTTTGGTTTATTTTTTTATTATAACTTTAAAAACTAGCTTCTGATTCCTTTTTTTTTATCCGTAAATGACTAGTAACTGAATAGTGAATGTTTAAACGTAAATTCTGTAAAGGTAAAAAAAAGCTGTAGAAGATTTAACAAAAACATACAAAATAGGCTTTGGAGGAAAAATGGAATGATGCACGACGATGCAGAAAAAAAATCAATATACAAAAAGAAACTTAAAAGTACATCGCACGCAAAATACCGCCTTCGATTCCAATTATTTTAGTACCATGAAATGGGTGAACGTATTGCAGTGAAAAACCGAACAATGTTAAAAGCAAAGAAACTTAATTACTTAGAAAGAAGTTGATGACTTCAGAATGCAGCAACCATTAAAAATTAGTGAGTGTAGTCTGTTTGTTGATGGAAAAAAATGTTCATAAATGTATACAATTTTTGGACGTATATTCTGAAAGTTCGGATACGTCAACGTTAAAACCAGGAAGAGCCGCCAAACCCCCACTTTCATACTTGCTTCTTGAAGACTTGAAGGCTACTTAGTCTTCGGAGGACGAAGGCATATTTGGTCCACCGAAAAGAATTGTCATTTCGGTAGACAGACACAAAATATTTTTTATATACTTTTTGAATGTATTTACGTGTCTGATTGTTCATGATTATGAGAATATATTATCATGAACGTTATTTATGTTTAAGATGTTTACCGCTTTTTGTTTTGTTTATTTATTATTAATTAACAAAATTAGTCCACTCGGTAGACATATTAGTCTTTTCGGTGGAACCGAAATATCGTAATTTCGTTGTAAATCGTTTTTTTCGAATAATTGATCTCTGAATGATATTCAGTTCTGTTGCAAGTTAGAGTAAGAGTCGTAATATACCTTTGATTTTTATAAATCACGTGTTTCATTTTTTGGCGAAAAAAATTGCCAGGCTTGACAATGACCCAAGTAAGTTAACAGTTAGTTTGTTTTCGATTATTAGATAAATACGGTCCCGGGCGTCTAACTTGGCGAGGTTTCAAGTAATGAGAGTAAGTTTAACCGCTTTTCCGTGGTAAAGTTTTCCACACTTTACCTTGGTTTACCACGGAAAAAGCGGTGCGTGAACTTAACTCCACTACTCCAAAATCTTGTCAAGCAAGCTGTCGTAGTTTAGTTTGAAAAACTTTATACATACATACATACATACATATCCTCACGCCTGTATTCCCGAGAGGGGTAGGCAGAGCACATGAATTCAAAACTTTATACATTGTTTATCTATAAGTGGTGAATTAAAGGTTTTGAGAAGTTTTGGATTATTTTTAGACTTCTACCATTTAATAAATGTAATATACAAATTGACCTAATAATCTCAAATTAAATAGCTCGACTATAAACCTCGCGCCATCCAATAAGCGTACGTCATCAACCTAACAAGCTATTTATATTTCATTGCCCGAATAACTTTAAAAATTATTAAGTCAAATGTTTCCTTTACATCTTTAAATTATATTATCGTTTATGGGTTTAGTAACTGTGGAAAGTAACGTAGACGTTTTGATGTTCAGAATTAGAATCGGTAAATAACACATAAGACTCATCTCTACGGGATAGTCGTATATAAGAACTTTTATAGTTTTTAAACGGCCTCTAAACCTCTAAACCCAGTATATTATCACTATTTGCATGGCTTATATACGTGGTCGAGTGAGATATCAAGCTAGCAAGATTAAAATCAGAATTCAAGTTAGGTTGTTAAGTCGTATTTATTTTATGGCTCCAATAAAAAGGACAATAAAGGCGCGTCGCTTTATCCATAATGTATTATTAACCCCGCGTTGGATGACGATTGTTTGTCTCTGTCCAACAAGTTACTATTCACCTTGGTGAGAAATAGACAACAGACAAGTCGAACTAACAATCAAACGAACCCGAAACAAAAGAAAGTCAACAAATAATAACAAATGTAGTCCGATCACCGAAACAAGTCCACACATTGCGTAACCTCCATAAAAATGATTGAGTGTCCGCGGCCGGTATAAGTGGTCGTTTAATACATCACGCTACACATACCAAGTGTCATAAGCGTTTTAAAAGTTATTAAGCCTAAGGCAGTAATTAAAGCCAAAAGCTTGCTTCGGTTGGACATGTAAAACGCTCAAGCGATAGCCCGAGGCGCCGGTCTACAACTAACAGTAATTCGGCTCCGTTTTTCCCATGAAAACGAGACGGTGGGAAAAGAAAACTCATTCGCTGATAGCAAATCGTAAAGTTCTGCTAATGGACCTAATTGCTCCCTTATCTGATCTGATGCGATGGATACAAATGGGAAAGTGGAAGCTACAACATTTCAACTGTTATTACCTATCTGTACTTTCACCGTGGGTTCGCAACATGGCGAGTCTGTCCGATACGCCGAGTAATTTATATTTTGTTGTACCGACAGCTTTCTGACCACTTATCACTCAAAGTATCGACGGGGTTGCCAGTCTCGAATGTAAATTACGACACTGTATCTTTAATACTATGTATTTAATCTGACATGCAAAACAACGCCGAAAATGAGATAAGAAGTTGTTTGAACTACAGTACTTGCGCAATTTTAATGGCTGTCTTACGATATTCGTGTGATTTTGATGTCCTTGACAAAAAACGCTGTTTCATTTTGAAATAGATTGTCGTGTGCATTATAACTGGCCCGTACTAGAAAGGTTTGTAAAGGCAGTTTTATTTTACAAATCAAAGGGTTGTGACTTTTGTACATATTCTCACGCCTGTATTCCCAAGAGGGGTAGGCAGAGCACATGAATTCAAAAATACAGTGCCACGTTTAGCAATTCCAGGGTAACCAGATGGTTAAACGTGACTTTTGTATCTGTTTTTATACTGTATGTTTTTATTTTGTTATGTTAAGCTCAACGTACTATTCGTGTTGTATTAAATTGTACTTCTCCAACAGAAACCTTTAAAATATACACCCCTTTGTTTTTTCAGCTATACTCGTAAAATTCAGACTCAGATTTATTTTTTGAAAGCGAACTATATTTTAAGAATAGAAATGCAAAGTAATAGCGTGTCTGTATGTTTTGGATTTCTTTGTCTTTAATACATACATTTACTACTGGGCACAGTCCTTTTCACAACATAGTTGTTTGCACATCAAATACTATTGCTTTTATCCCTGTCAATGAATACCTACAACACTCGGGGCATATAACTCGATGTAACTTTATACCAGCGACCATCGACCAATCCATGTGTAGCTTGCTACTGCCCTTGGAGTAACATACTGACTGGAAAAGACAATGATGTTCTTATTATTGTTTATACATAGATATCATCAGCGGCCTTACTCGTTAGGAAAGTATGTTTAAAAAGCCGTTTTGAATGTAAGATTTTTGTTGACTGGGATTTTATTATTCGTCCTAGACATTACTTACTTGTCAAAGGCCGTAGTTGGCAAAGGGAAGAAAAAATGCCCTCCATGATTAAGAGCTGTTTTTTTTTCTATGGTTTCTTACATCTAGTAGTACAATTGTGCAAAATTCTGTAAAAAAAATCAACTGGTTCAGCTGAAAAAAAAAAAAAATCCGATTTTATGAAAAAATATATTTCTCTAAAAGTGTTGAACTCTATCTTGCTATCTTTATTTAATTTTAGTTAACTTAAAAGTAAGTATTTTCTCAAAAATTATTGAGTCTCCATCTTTAACATTTCTGTAAAAAACACGTAAATCAAAATTTCAAAAAAAAGTTCTACTCCTACAAATCCACATACTCGTATCAAGTTAACAAAAAATGTAATTGTGTATGATCGTATGATGAAGCGATGTTTTGGTAAATCCTTTCTTCATCTCTAAAAGGGGCTGATACATTCCTTCAAGTGTTGCCACGGGATCACGAAAAACAACAATTAGTGTAGTATTAAAATGGAGACGACCGATTGATGATTACAGAGATAGAGCTATCACTGAGGTTGTCTCCCTTATTCCTAATGCTAGGCGCCTCTCCTTGGTCTATACCTCCAAGCTACTACTTACAACCGCTGGGGCTATCAAGATTGTACAGCAACTAGATCTGGGAGACTTGTGGGTGTCATTAGCAACCCACTGGGAACTGCATTGTGGTCACGCGATGCTGGGAGATGCCGAGTCCCAGTGGGTACGATCCTTTGACATGCTACAAGCTGGTAGGTTAGAAGGAAAATACTTATAAAGTTAAAGGAATGAAATGCAATCGACATTTTCATTGCAAATATCAACATTTTTAAAATTACTTCGATCAAATCTAACCAGCAGCAAACAGTCACCTGCCTGTATTCCCTAGATTAAAGAGGTACAATAGTGGCAGGTTGCTAGTCTATCACCTAAAGCCTACCTAAAGCTATTTCCGATTTAGAAAATTTGTTTTCATTTAGAAAAATTAACAAAATTGAAACGTTCATTTAGGAACTACATCAGAAAGTCACACTGACACTCAGATACAACCACACCAAATTTTAATTACTTTTTATAGTTAAAATATAAATTTGTACCATACCCTGCATCTAACTAACATGGTGTTTGTGAGGAATTCGGCAATCAATAGCTATGTAGCTTCCTAGTCTCATTTCAATGAACCGGAAGAATATTACATGGCTATGTTTCCGGGAAAAATGGCGACCAATCTTTTACTAAGAAACTCCTGCGGTTGCAAGGTTTTTAAAAGTAATTAGGTCGAGTCTCGAGAAGTTGACTGGTGCACAAAATAATATTACTTCTGGTCTAAACTTTTTGCGCACCGCTTCAAAGTTATCCCTTCGGGAGCTGGTCTACTTTCTAAGAAATGAAACAGTAAAATGTGTCGGTTCAAGTAAAGCATTTCTTTGCTTTATGTGTGATAAACTCAATTCGCTTCTTCTACTGTAAAAAAATGCTTAATCGCATGAAAAATATCTTTGATGCTTGTTTTATTTATTCAGTGTCAAAAACTTGCAGTGCTAAATCCGCAGTTGGCTTGCGTGGGAACTGCAACCCAAACTCTCTCATGCTGAGAGGAGGCCTGTGCCTGACAGAGGGACGATGTAGGCTGAATTATTATTAGAAATATATGCCGCTAAGCTAAGTAGCTATGTATATGCTAAAATGTGAAAAAATGAAGCAGCTAATTAAGATTGTTAAGTTTAAAAATTATATGTATATTAAACAAGTAGGTATGTTGGAAATATCAAAAAATAAACTTTTTTACTTTATATTAAGGTGGCGAGGGATTTATTCAAGTCTTGATTTATTTCAACGTGGCAAGATAAGCCCTAAATATTTCAATGACGAAGACTATTCATAGACTGACTAGAAAAAACCCTTACGTTTATCTGAGCTATCAAATTCAATCTTCTTACAAAAAAAGATCAAAAAGCAATATGCAAAAATTATCCTCCATAAAAACGGTGTAAAATGATCTCATCCCGGCCATCGATGCGTGCGCGCACGTAAAACATCGGGTTACGTTCTACGTGTTATCATCGAACGGCCGTCCGAGCGGTGACATTTACGACTGCCAGTAAAATTCTGTTTTACATTTAAAATCCTTGTAAACAATACTTGAGTCATATAAAAAAATTCTCGTATGGCATTAGGCTACTATTATACCTCTAACTTTTAACCCGAAATTGCTAAAGTGGTCTCAAAACGTTAATAACGTGTGGGACTTGCCTTCAAAGTAATGTTTTGCCCGCCCTTTTTAGCAATTTGGACGAAGTGTATGCAAATTTGTTTCACACAAACATTTATTCGCTTCTTTTCTGTGCACACATATTTGCTGCCAGGCTGCCACCTCTCAGTGTCGAACTTTCAGCAGGAGCCACGAACGCGCATGTGTGTTCAAATTCCTGCGGATCTTTGAGAGCGGGACTAGGAGAAAGTCACGAAAACGCATATATGGGTCAGTGGCAGTGAATGTGTTAAGAGCAGGGTTTAATGCCAAATCGCGGGTCGCAGAAGTTAGCTAAAACAAAATAATACTAAGTAATTCGTAATTAATTCGTAATATATCGTATCATAACTAGTCGTAATTTATTCGTCAAAAACATAAAATGAAATCGCCTCAGATTTAGAGCTAATTTATTTTACATTTTCATAATAGTCCATAATTATTAAGCCAAATATTCCAAAACCATAAACCACTTACGTACAATTGGTTAAGTATTAAATCAACTCCTAAATTAACGGCCCATTTACGGCGCTTTACTATCTACAAGCCCGTTAAAAATATGTTCAAGACTTCCAAGCCGTGAACTTCAGAAGAAACAATCTCCATCACATACCGAGTAAAACAACTCTCCTGCAGGACTCTTCCCGAGATTTTAATGAATCCGCGTCCATTTTTCAAAGCGAGATGGCAATAAAAGATACATCATAAGCAGTTTTACGTTAAGCCGATGAGACAGGCTCCCGTAGCGCTCTCAGTAATATATTTTAACACTGCGATCGCCCGGCAGGTGGCCTTTACTACCAATAAGTCGTTTTTCACCGTTTGCGAGCATTCTTTTGTTTCGAACGTCCAGATTCAAAGAGTGACGTGCCTGATTTATTATGAAGAGAATTGAACTGGTAAATGGAACAGAAATTGTGTTTGATTTACAAGTTGCAGAGATGATTAAATTTCTTGTTCTGAGAGCAGGGCTATCAATTCTATAAGCGCTTAACTTTTATTTTTAGCTTTGAAAATATTTGGAAGACTTTTCTACGATCAACTTATATTAAATTTACTACTTACTTATTTTCATTATGCTAACGATTTTTGTAAAATTTGGGCAGCTACATTGATAACAAATTTGTGTTGTTATAAGATATGCAGGATAATTTTAATGTTTTATGTCCTACTTGGGGTAAAGAAAAGAAATAAAATTATAAATATATTCTGACTGTTCGATTCTTAGCAAATACTATCCCGTTTTTTTTGTTCTTCAATAATAAAGTTCTCAAATAATTTTAAGCTGTTTTTTAAAAGAACATACATTTTCTTGATCATTTATCGAATTTAGCTAGTATCTAGCGGTAATGGTAAAAGCTTGAAGCGTTCATTGTGTAAATAAAGTGTCACTTAAAAACAGCTGAAGTTTAGACAGACGATTGTTTCCGTTAACAAATGAACAAGCAGAGGGGAGCTAATAGCTATTCCGAGTGTCAAGTGGATGCATATTCCATGTAATTTGTTGCTGTTGTGCCATCAATCAGGGTAGAAATTGTGCAGCGTAAGTGACTAAGTGTTAAATTTGTATCGTTACCTTTTTGTCAATTTTTGTGAAGCCAAGCATGCACAAAAACTGACAAAATCATAGAACTACCCCGATTTTATTTATACCCGATGTATCGCCATTGTGTGTTGATTTCCTGCAACAAAGAACAAAAAAAAAACAAAAATGTCATTGCCAAGTATAAATTTTGTATTCTCCTGCCGTTGTCTACGTGTGGTACGACAAACCACGGTCTAAGAAAATCTGAGCAAAAATAGTCCTTAATTCTTCATTTAAGAGTCGAAAATCCATACCTTGTGGAGAAATATGCCTCCACATTTTTCCCAATTGACGTAATGCAGTCCCATGATATATTTGAGAAATTTCATTACGTTTAGTTGCTGCGGGTAGCGGTTTTTATTTATCGTCTGAAAGAGTTTTATATCTTACATCGGGACATAAATTTTCGTCCGCATCTACAGGGATTCGTTACGTGAAAAATGTTTTCGAAGCATCCATACCAAATAATAATGCTAGAATATCTGAACATAGTCACGGCTAGGCTGTTCTTCTTCATTAAATATCACAACCTTAACCATCAGCTATATTTTTAATCAATTACGTTTAGCGTATTTTTAAAAACTAAGTTAAGTTACATACGTCTCTCTCCCAAAGGGGTAGACAGAGGGTAATTTGTCCCCCTTGCATACCTCTTTTGCTTTATCCACATTCATCAATCTCTTCTTATATGCTCATCGGTTTTGGGTACATCTGACCTGACCACGTGTGTTCAAATGTCTGCGAACCTTTAACAACAGCACAGGCCAAAATCACGAAAACACATATACGTGTCGGTGGCAATGAATGTGTTAAGCGTACCGTTTGTTATAACAATAATATCTACAGATACAAAGTTTTGCCTTCGTGCATATATAATATATTTCGTTCGCAAGTCGGCAGAGCCAATATAGGGGTTAATTAAGCCGAACCCGTAATTGATGGCCATTTTAATTAAAGCCGGGTAAGACAAGGATAGATGCCACATCTTTATAATTACGATATTATTTGATGCATGTTCTGGCAGTGGTGAACTTGATAACATACATACACACATAGATACATACATCATGCCTGTATTCTAAAATGGGATAGGCAGAGCATACAGAACGGCACATAGTCAAAACTATTACTATTTCATATCTAGCATATTTTTAGGTTTTAAGAAGTACAATAGCGACAGGTTGCTAGCCTGTTTCCTGAGATACTTCTTACAAAATCCATGGAAGAAATGGAGAGGTGGTATTCTAAACATTAAGATCTAGGATTTTTTTTCAGAAAACAATAATGTTTCGATAGCTGTGAGGTACTGAGAAGACAAAATTGTTTAGATTAAGTACCCGAATTGTTTTATTTATAGGAAAAAATCTAGTTAACAATTTTACCTATCTACCAAACACAGTTAAAATGATCGACCACACACTGCTATTGCTGATTTAATTAAATTCTCATGTTTTGAAACGTATTCATCTACATATTTAATTAGATGTCATTTTGGAAACCGACAAAACTAAAACATTATTTTAGTGTTTTCAATCGCTATCTTATAGGTTAGAAACTAAGTCACTATGCAAAGTTATTAAAGTCACTCAGATCACTGATGAATCATATTTTAATAATTTGCATCGCCACTATCCACAATAGTGTCCACTTGTATTATAAGTATACTGTCGATTAACACAAAATTATTATACCTACAACCTTTTTTTTGCAATTTTCCAGACGTAAGAATTGGCTAAACTATATTTTCCCTCACAACATTTTTATTAAATTCTTTGGCCGCAATGTCACTCGAATTTCATTCTAACTTATTTGAAAGTTAATATTCTAGCCTAGTTCATTTTAATCTCAAAGCGATATTTCCACTCGCTACTTTATGACAAACTATTCCATTTGGCTTGAAAGCATGTGTTATTTGCAACGTCGACGCAAAATTTGATGCAAAATTTCTTCAACAGTATTAAAATATTAAATTTTAATCTAATGAAACGGGCAAATTTCAAGCGAATCCCAAATGGGTGAACTAGTAACTAGGTAATAGTAGTAATCCCATCAAAAACAATACTTGTCAAAAAAAAACAAGTCTCGCAACTCAGTAAGTTGTTCTGCGGTAAAAAGTTGTAAGATCAATGTAATACCAAGTCGGTATAACATGGTATAAATAAATATATCGAGACTTGGCCATCGCACTAAATAATTGAATTTACATGTGTTTTCAGGCGATGGCCAAGTCTCGATATATTTATTTAAACCATGTTATACCGACTTGGTATTACATGGATCTCACAACTTTTTACCGCAGAACAACTGAGTTGCGAGACTTGGTTTTTTGACAAGTATTGTTTTTGATGGGATCTCATTTCTTTTTGTACTTTGCAGACATTTCTACTTTTTTCTCATACAAAAATTCTGATTTTTTGCAGTTTTTGGTACGGAACCCTTCGTGCGCGAGTCCGGCTCGCACTTGGCCGATTTTTTTAGTTTTTCCTTGATTCATACACCAAACACTACTTATATTCCAAATTTGAAGCTTCTAGGTCTGCTAGAAGTACCTTAAACTTTTGATGATCGGTCAGTCAGTCAGTCAGTCAGTGAGTGACAAAATTAAGAAATTTGACCCGTTATAATTCTTAAAATACTGGTTCAAATTGAATGAAATTTGAAATATACGTGTCTTTACAATGCTTGCATGGTTACTGAAAATTTCAGTCTTCTAGTTTTATCCACAACGAAGTTACAGGGGGTCGAAAATGGTCTGAATTGCTTCGAGAAAAGGATGTACGGCCGTGACGCTTTTTTGCTCGACTTGGTGGGGGCACGGCCGTGCCCCCAGATTATGAAGGGTACAAAAGCATGAGTACTTCAATAAAATGAAATGAAATAAAATGAAAGGAAATGCAAAGAAACTAAATAAAATTAAATTGAATTAAACGGGTCGGAGTAAAATGAATCGAAATGAAATGAAATGGAGTGAAATGGAATGAAATTAAAGGGAATGGAACGAAATGAAATGAAGTATGCTTAGGCACGTTATTAAATAGTGTCCTTAAAGATATTGTGTGGTTCGAGGACTTGTCTAATTAGATACTATGGCATGCAAACATCTTCGTTTATTTATATGGCTAGTTCTTGATACAGATATTAGTCATTATTTATTTAATTTATTTCATTAAGTCACCAGAACAGGTTAACTTAATTAAAATTTATTTCGAAACGATTAAGTATGCTATGTTTTTTGGCAGTTTAGTAAATAAACGTAGAACCACGGGAAAACAGTTTGGCGAGAAATAATAATATAATAACGTCTTGTAATAATAATAACGACCCAAAACGAATAGAATGCCACCCAGAACTTCAACTTTATAGAATTCTGTTATCAGTATCCCTTGGAAATAAACCAATTTTATGGCCCAGCAGCAGTTTATGTTCATCTTTAAGGACCCGTCTACCACTACAACAAAATTTTATAATCCAGCTGAAATACGTCCCTCTGCTAGGGTACAGGCCTCCTCTCAATACCAGAGAGCTTGGGGTGTATTTCTCTCGCGGACCCAGTGTGAATAGGGAATTTTACACACAATCTTGTGTTACTTCGTTCGTTCAGGTTTCTCCACTGAATTAACTCGTGGTGAATATCAAATTCTATGTTGCCTAAGATTCGAACTTCTGATTTTCTGCGTGATACTACAATAGTTAATCTATGTACCATCGCGAACAGGGATTGTTGAGCCACTTACCTATGTTTGTAACTTGGTCGTGTAATACTAATCAACAGCTGACATCTAGTCCGTCACATCGGTCATTGATTACACGTCTAAATTGCGAACAGTGGCAAGTGGCTCAACAATCCCGGTTCGTGACTGTACATACAAGCGTAACCACTGACACTTCTACGCTAACTCGATTCTTTGGTTAATCTTCGTCCATGCCGTATTAGTTGGATAGCCAGCGGTTAGTAAGTTCGATTAAAGCGTTATTTATTACACAACGAGCCAACTAATTAAGCTCGATAGAAAGTGTATTATAGAACGAGAGCAGTTTATTATGGCTGTGCTACCAGTTTCGATATACGCTCGCTGGCTAGTTATCCGAGATCGCTTTTTACGATGAGATTTGTTTTGACGTTGGTAATTTGTGCTTGATAAAAGACGGTTTGTAAGTTGGTGGTTTTATTGACAGTCAGTTTTGCAGACGTTAAGCTCATTTTAAAGGTATAGGTACCTATTAAGGAACAATATGAAAAACCTGCCAAGTGCGAGTCGGACTCGCGCACGAAGGGTTCCGTACCAAAAACTGCAAAAATTCAGAATTTTTGTATGAGAGG
>BHDV01000112.1:97303-125777 GCA_005406045.1 Adoxophyes honmai
ACTTTAACAATTTCCTGACACTTCATGACGAAACAATTTACTGACAATTTCGTGACGTACATTTATTTTGAAAATGACTCTTAAATCAATTTATATGTGTTAAATGGCTGGAAGCTTTCATGAAACAAATACTCAAAGTAACTTGTACAAATTTGAGTGACTACAATATTGGTGTTTCTTATTAATGAAAATTAATTAACTCTATTATTGAATGTTTAATTATTAGAACACGAAATACGAAAACAGTGCAAATGCTGGAATTTTACTTTGGAAACTAATATTTTGTTTACCACTTAGGAGTAATTACATGCTATTAACAATTTCACGTGTCAGCAGTAGTGTCATCAACTTTTTCAATCACTTGTCTTTATAAAACTGTAACAAAAGTCAAACAAACATTTTACTACGGGTTACTAATGTTGGAAGTTTTCTTTTCATATTCCGGCTCTTTGGTGTTAGGACCTTTGACATAAAGGAAGTTCAGGCACAATAGAGCAAAAAGCCCGTTGTTGACACGGTGTTGTCCCGTGTTCTAATTCGAGTTTTACTCTTTTTGTCTATAAATCAACGTTTGAACTAAGAAAATAACGGAAGAGAAAACACCGAGCAACAAAGCGACACAATAAAGTTTGTACGTTGAACTGTTTAACTTAATTAAAACACTTCATTTAATTTTATTGCGCGAAACAATAGACAACTTAGTTCCTTTTCTTGTGAGGCATTTACCAATATATAAACAGACGTATGTTATTTATAGCAAAACGTATAAACCATTACGAAATTATGACTGACAGAGTATAATTACTTAATCACAGTCTCTGGCCGTTGTTTCAACCTTTTTCTAGACAAAGCTCCGAAAAAATTGGGGGCCTGGATAAAATAAACCTCAAAGGTTCAATAACTTGGCTGCCCAGCCCGTACAAAAATGATTGACATTTGGGAGGAATAAATAAAACATTGTTTTGTGCAGGGACACCGTGGCCTCTGAACTCCTGATTGCTCACGGTGCGCAACTCATTTGTATTCATGATTCTTTTTCATGCCACCCTCCTGTGACAAAAGCAACGCCCCAATACCTATCTAGGTAGAAATAGTACGTGGTTAAAATATTAAAGTTACACCATACGTTGCCTGCTAGTTCTTAGTTTAATCTCTAACGAATCTTTAAAAGCTTGTCTAAACACTCGACTTTCTACTCACCGTCGCGCTGTCCTCTACTTAGCAATTTGCAGACATATCCAGCACTTAGTGGCGATGTTAAGCGTGGGAACAGCAATGTTCGAAGTAATCGCGGCAAAGAGTGATTCACAGTAGTGGAGCGGTACTCGGTAGACAATGACAGGAACCGCCTCGTTCGTTCCAACGATTTGGTTCGGTGTGTTCGCGTATGCTTCGACTATCCACAAATGTTTATTGTTTCATACAGCCGGTAAACGACCGACCCGTGAACGAGAATTATATACGCAAGCGAGCGTTCCCACAGTAGCGAAAGTGTGGATGATGATCGGATTCCGACGGTCACCGAGGCCGGACATGGAGTCATTTGTCTTTGAAAAACTTATGAATGTTTCCGGGCAGCTCTTGTTCGCCGATTAGTTTGAGGTTTCAATTGTTTTGGGAACAGAAATGAAGTACATCACGCCTGTATTCTCAAATGGGGTAGACAAGGCACACGAAACGCTACTTAGACAAAAACATACCTTAACCTTCTTAGTCTCCTCTTATGACATTTACAGAAGAAATTGAGAGGTGTTATTCTGAACTCGACACCACACTTTGTATGCTTACTCTCACACAAAATTTGCTTTGTCTCGACACAATGACAGCTACTTCTAAAGCCAAACAAAATGTGTTAGGCAATAATCTAACCAATCTCAGGTGCTATCCAATCAAATGATTCTTGACCAACCATTCTACCTATTTATTGCAAATATAATTGTGACATTGCGTTACTCGACAAAGATAATCTTTATTACATTTATATTGACAATAATCCGCGGTGGGTCAGGATTCAATTGGTTCGACTTTACGTTGTGTGATTTTCAAAAAACAAACAACATCGGTATTGTCATTTTAATTGACGGTGTTGTCTGTTTTGAGCAATTTTAGTAAATATCTGAAATAAAAAAAAACAGAGCATGTTCGCAAACGAACCAAAATGCGGCGGTGAACAACTACACTATCTCTAAGAAGAGCTCTGCCTTATTTCGTCATTATAATTATTACACCTAGTGCGTATATCTTATTCCCCGTAGGGCATTAATAAACCAGCATCATTGGAAGTGCAATATTATACAAAATATTAACCAATTTATGTTAAATGAGCGACTGCGACTCCATGGCCGTCGCACGTGGGTGTACTTTAATTAAGACAAGTATTCAACTTCACACATTCTTAAATCTCATATAAGATTTTCATCGAATTCTTTCGGTCGTAAAATTATTATATGGCGTAGGTGGTACTGTTTGAGAACTAGTAACCAATAGTGTGACAAAAAAATAACGGACTAATAAAAGCTTACGTAAGTACGTATATTTTTTGTAGATTTACTTACGTTCATATAGACAAAAATATACTAGTTAGATTGAACCCAAATTATAGCTTTGAGTCCGATTTTATATTATTTCTAGCCCCCAATAGTTACAAAAATACTGGGACAGCATATTGCATGCTACTTACAAAATAAAACTGTTCATTTTTATTTTTAAATCCATTGACAGTAAAGTATTCGTGTAAATCAAACTTAGGGTCATTATTCGTTAATAACTTTCTGGTCAAAATAATTATTGCCGTTTGAAATTTATATTGGCGAAGGCCAGGAAGATATTTGTCTATCAAAATTCTTACTGGCCACTTTTAAAAATGTGTTACTAACAAATAAGAAGCTGTTGTATCGTGAGGTATACAGTACCAGTTAAAAGATAGATTTATCTTTATGTTACATTTGTAGGGAAGCGCGGCAGGAGCGATTATACAGGATGCTCGTGTCTCCTAATGCAATGCTGAGCTTAGCACAACAAACAAGAGTATGTTATTGTGTTGGTAGGTGTTTTCATATCAGGGTTGGGAGATGGCGACTTGTTGATTAGTGTATTAAACTGAACAGTAATAGACCTATGTCACATGAATTACCGGTTTCTCCTTATATAGTTTGTATACAAAGTTAATGTCTGCATTTATGTGTAATTCTCAATCTTTCATTAGTTTGTTCGTGAGGGTTAAATTCAAATCGTAGATATAGTCGTATATATTTGATTCATTTTAAGAAGCAGGATGGGTTCGCAACAAGTACATTGTACCTATCATAAGATACCCCCTGTACATCAAGCACGACGAGTCACCCGCGAGACTGAATATACCTGTCACCACCTGCCTGTTACTGTCTCAATGCCAAAAATTTGCAGATAGTCTATCGCAGCTGTGCCATTTTGATAAAATAGATCTACCTACTTACGTTTTTATATCGAGACTAGCAGTGCCCGCGATTCCGTCCGCGTGGAACAGTGTCTAATTTCACCCGTTTTCCTCGCATTTTCCAATGTTTCTTCACCATTATTAGTCGCAGCGTGATGTTATATAGCCTAAAGCCTTCCTCGATAAATGGTCTATCTAACACTAAAAGAATTTTTAAATTTAAACCAGTACTTCCTGAGATTAGCGCTTTCAAACAAACAAACAAACTCTTCAGCTTTATAATATTAGTATAGATTAGCTCGACATGTTTTTGGCCAATTTGTGATCTGTCATCTGCATTTATGTTGCTACGCGCCACGGCGGACGGATGCACGAAGGACGGACGGACAGACTGCGCGCTACCGCTCTTCTAGATGATGGGTTGATGGGTCACGAATTGGCCCGAAACATGACATATTTTTAGGAATTTCGTACATTAGGCTATTTGATTATCGAAATTTTGTCTTTAGGAATTTCGTACTTAGAAAATTTTATTTTAGAAATACGGACCCCAGTTATTAACTGTACTGTCTACTAACCCTATGGATTTTTTATAGTCTGAAATAAATTTTTATTATTATTATTCACATATATTTATTTTCATCTTAGGTTAGATTTTTACAATGCTTATATAAAAGTAATAAAATAAAATAAATTACAAAAAATACAAATATTATAAAAACCTAACCTAGGGAGCCGTCGGTAACGGGGCAGGACCCAAGCTACCGGCGGTTAGGGCTGCAGACTGAGGAACCTCCTGACGATGCGCGCCGTGTCAAGGAGTACCGCCTTCTGTATCAGACCCTTGAGCCAACCGTCTAGCGAGAGTCTCCTAAGATGGTGGTCGAGACTCTTCGCTATGAGACCGTTTGCTGTGACGACTATCGGTACAATGATCGTCGAATCCACATCCCACATGTCGGTCACCTCGTGAGCCAAGTCAAGGTACTTGCTGAGTTTGTCCTTCTCGGCCTTCACGAGGTTCTCGTCATGGGGGATGGTGATGTCGACGAGCACTGCACGGCGCTGTGATCGGTCTATTATCACGATATCAGGCTTATTGGCAACAATAGTCCTGTCCGTGATAACAGATCGATCCCAGTAGAGCGTAGCACGACCATTCTCAAGAACTGGCGTCGGTGTGTATTTGTAATACGGCACTTCAGATTCTACAAGGCCGTATTGAAGAGCAAGTTGCTGGTGGATAATTCTGGCTACTAGGTTATGTCTGTGCAAGTACTCTCCGTTGGCAAGATGAGAACAACCGGAAATAATATGCCTGATTGACTCACCGGGACGGTGGCATGCCCGACAAATGTCGACCGTACCGTCCTTCAGGATATATTTCCGGTAGTTATTCGTCTTGACAACCTCATCAGCAATTGCACAGACAAAACCTTCGGTTTCCCCAAAGAGGTTGCCGAAGCGTAGCCAGTTTACCGACGCGAGCAAGTCTACATCAGGCCCATGTAGGGCCCGGTAGAAGCGCCCGTGCAGCTCCTTGCTCTTCCATACGTCCATGCGATCTTCCGTGCTCAACACCTTAGGTTTACGCCAGTTCTCAGTAGCCAAGGAGAGCGGTGTGAAGTTTCTGTCAACTGCCACAACATCGCGATGCAACCCGCACTCATTGTGAAGGAAGTATTCCCTGAGGCTGCACACCTCGCGGTTGTGGAGGTTTTTGGCATTCAAGATACCTCGACCGCCACATTTCCGCGGGATGTACAGTCTCATAACAGATGAGCGCGGGTGCAACATGCGATGTGTTGTGAGCAGGTGACGGACTCTTCTATCCAGGGCGTCCAGCTCAGTCTGAGTCCACTTGAGTACGCCAAAGGAGTATGTGAGGAGTGGTATCACCCAGGCGTTCAGAGCTCGGATCTTGTTGCCGCCTGACAAAAGACTATTTAGTACTTTTGTCACGCGGCAAAAGGAACGCTCCGATACCGCCTGTTTGATATCACTATCCACGATACCCAAAGACTGTGACATACCCAAGTATTTGTAGGTTATTATTATTATTATTATATTTCGATATGAGTGTCTCACGGTATTTTTGTGTTTAAACTAGATTTTTTTAACAAATAATTATGTTGCTTAATTACTTACCAGAACGCGGCAACCCTGGTATAATCCGATCCGTGTCGGTTCACGCGGCCCCAGCGAACTATGACGGCGACAATCAAAAGCTTTTAGTTCCAAAAGAACGTCCACTAAGTTCATGAGGTCCTAGTACAGAGTTACTGTTTTGAATGACGCTTAATGTGCCAGGAAATAGATAGGTATGCGTTAATAAAACGAATTAGACGATATATTGAGTTTGTCGCGTTTACAGTGTAGTGTCGGGTTTAGAATAACACCTCTCCATTTCTTCCGTGGATATCGTAATCGGTGACTATGGAAAAGAAAGATTTAGGTATGCTTTTTAGATTTCGGGCTGGTAATAACCTGTCACTATTCTACCTCTTCCATCAGTTTTTGAACCTAAACTTATGCTGGAAGTGGCTGCAAAGCGTGAAGTACCAAGGTTTTGACTATTCGATGTTTCATATGCTCTACCCTATTTGGGAAAACAATCGTGATATTATGTAAAAAAAATCAACCATTTTTTTTTTATAAATGTGCAATGCCAACAGACAACTTCACACGAGAAATACACACATAAAACACACTACATTTACATTGCGAGAAACATCCGAGTCTTCTTAAAAGGACTATAAAAGTCAACAACTAGCGCTCTGTTACAGTTAAAACATTACTAATTAAGACCGACATAACGCCTCAACCGGGCATCTGCAGAAAAAGATATGTTCGATGGCCGTGGGAAGCAACGGTCCGCGGGCCACATGGCGGCATGGCTTGGTAAGACGGCTTTTTGTCTTGAGGTCGACTTTTGTTTGTTTAGTTGAAAGTGCTAAAGTACATATATAAATACATACACCACGCCTATTACGCTAGTTTAGTAGCCACATTTAGCATAATGGATGGATGGGATAGAATAGCATTTCACTCTGTCTTCCGTAGATGTCGTAAAAGGTGACTAAGGAAATGGGTTTAGGTTAGGTTAGGTGCTTTGTATTGGTTTTCAAACCTAAAGTTATGCTATAAGTGGAGGCAAAGCGTGAAATAGTCATAATCACGGTTTTATGTAGCGGTATTGTTCATGTAGCGTCCTTGTGCTCTGAGCACCCAGCAAAACACAGAATTTAAGTTTTAAGTCAACTGTTACTACAAACTGACAAAAGGCTCAGAAAACGGTCAAAAGGAGCTAAAAGTTTTCGTACAAAATTGCTCTTAGGAACTACCTTCTAAAGCCAATTGATGTCAAAGGGAAGATGTTTTTAAATTTTTAAATTCAACTCTTTTTGAGCAGACTTATAGATAGATGGCTAAGATGTCCAAAAATCCGCTTAGAAATGCAACCTACGCAATTTTACATCGTATAATAGTTTTGAAAAGTAGTGTAATTAAAACTCCATAGACAACAAATTTCTGAAAGCCCGAACCCGACACTGCTGCTACCTAGACCACAGAAAACGCAGACAATACCATGATTTCACGAATCCCATTTGGTAATAGAGGCGCAATGTATGTATGTATTATGTATTATCATGTTATACCCAGTGCAAAGTGTCAGCTGCATGTGTCACGGACAATGGCTCCTGCTCTGCTGACCTATGTTTGTATGTTTCAATACATAGCAATAACCATTATTGCATTAAGTACTACTTTACATATTTAGTCTGTTCATATTTACTGAGTGGAATTAGAACAGAATATATAGAAGCTCATTGAATAGATGTCATTAATTCCGTGTGGTGCCTGGTTTAGAATTACACCTCTCCAGTTCTTCTGTGGATGTCGTAAAA
This sequence comes from Adoxophyes honmai, assembly GCA_005406045.1. Lineage (NCBI taxonomy): Eukaryota > Metazoa > Arthropoda > Insecta > Lepidoptera > Tortricidae > Adoxophyes > Adoxophyes honmai. Next base: position 104,627 of record BHDV01000112.1, read on the forward strand.
GGTGACTGAGAAAAAAGTAAAAATAACGCTGTTGGCCATGGGCTGACAACTTGTCACTATTGGTAGAACTTTTATCAAAACTATCCTGAAATTTTAAAAGGTTATGAGTTTGTCTATGTAACGTGTCGTGTTATTTACTCTCTTTGGTAATGTAGATGTGATGTATGGCAAGTACTAGATTACCAAAGATTCAAGTGATTTTAAATTTCTCTTTCGTTTCTGAAGAAAGCAAGCTGTGGCAAAAATGAATCACGAAGATTGTGAAACAATTACTCACAACCCCAAGTCACAATTCTTCATAAGTTCAAAGTGATTCAATTATAAAATGTTGAGCTGCGACATACAACAATGACTTGGATGGTAGTCAGCATTAATGATAAACCGAGGGATAATGTTGCATTTCTGACGAACGTTTAGATCAAAATTAAAATAATTTTGATAAATATGAGGTACGAAAACAATTTGTAAGTCGCGATATCCAAACAGCAGAGAGACAGTGTCGGGCTCGTCCATGTAGATGGCCAGCGTTATACGTTCAATAAAACTGTTTTAATAAAATAAAAGATCAAAAGAACGCGTCGAAACCAGAACTCCTAAAAACAACCGACAACCTAATATGATTTTAAAAAGTGAACATCAAAAGAATTCATTGATTAAAACCATAATTGATGGGATGCTTTGTAATCTAAAACTTTTTACTTCAGTCGGTGAGGGAATTTAGATAAAACTCCCAATTTCATCGCCATCAATCAGATCGGTGAAGCCTGCGTCATGCGGTGGAAAAAGACTGCGAAATAATCCTATAAATATTGTCGTCCTTATCGAATTCTCTTAGTGTGAAGAGGAAAGAATGTCCGATCGAACTGCAACGCGAAAGCGATCGCTTTGGATGAAATAAATGATGTGTGTTGCACGGTAATGAATTGGAAACGAATTGCTTATTTGTGCTGCGAAAATGTAAGCGCGTTGAAGTAAATACCCGATGAAAAGACATCTATGGACATTAGATAACGCAGAAAAGACGAAAACAAAATAACCGATTAAATGGGAGTCGGACTCGCGTAGGAAAGAGCTCCGTACCATTGACTAGATAAACAAGTGCTTACTAGTTACCATTTACTGATATTGTGCAAACATTTTTGGTGAAAATTTCAATTGTCTAGCTATCATTGTTCTTCAGTTGCAGCTTGGTGACTGACGAGCAGACGGACAGACAGCAAAGTCTTAGTAATTAGATCACGTTTTCACCCTTTGGGTATGGAGCTTTGATAAGAATGATACGATTTTCTTGCGAAAAGGCTACAAAAACCTCTGTCGCTTGAGGGTATATTCGTTATCACATCAGGATTATCAACAGCGACCTTGAAATAGATGGCCAGTCCAGGGCCAAGGAATAACGGAGTTCTCACGAAACCGGTCGGTATGACGAACGAATTGTGCACGATCTTACGACATGTCCTATTTAGGACGACTTAACTAATCGAGCGTATCCAATTCTGCCCATCAGCTCAATTACTCCTAATACAGGGATTGCTCATGCCGAAATACGGAGCGAAAATTTTTAATTGCTCCCATCGAGCTGGTGGTGAGGGCGATGAACGTAATTAATTGGTCTCTCGGTCTCGACTCGAATTTTTAAACCGAATTCTTGTATTCATTTGCTGAGAGCATGCACTCAGACCACCTTGGAGACAATTCCTCCAATTATGTACCTCATTATCGTTCAGCCGAATTGCGTCATCAATCAATTCAATTCAATTACAATGGAATTGTTTGGCTGTACCTGCGCAAGTTACCAAGTTACAGCTTATTTTTACTTTCGAAAAATCTGTTTTCGCTGAGTCCCGTAATTTTTACGCCTTTTCTTTTTCTGCATAACTTTTCAACAGCTGCACCAATTTAACAACGTCCAACTAAGTGATAAGTTTAATTTATTTCGGTTGCGAGTTTTAATCCTCTTTTTAAAACTTCGTCGGTTATAATTTCACTCGTAGCACTTTGGGTTGTTAATTCATTAAGTACAAAATTTGTACTTACACCTAGACAGGAAAGTTTTAATATAAAATATCCAATACTTACAAAGTTACTCAATGCATTTTATTTCTGTGGCATCAAGGACACCCATCGTTTTTTATTTTTGTTTCTACCAACTCCTCGTTCTCATACAACCGGTGGCACGAGTTTCTTCTACACGTAAGCTAGTGTGTTTATAGCTCTACGAAACTAGTATTTAGTTCACAATGTTCTGTTAACGGATATTTTGATTCACGACTAGGTATCTGAAGAACAAAGATTTTAGCATCTTCATTTATTTACTGAACGTGTGGTAGATTTATTTTTAGGCGACAGGCTAGCAACCTGTCGCAATTATACCTCATTTATCAAGCCCAAAAACCAAGCTAACGTGAATTAGTCATGGATTTGTATAAGTAATAATTATGTTTGCTCCGTCTACATCATTTGTGAATTCAGGCGTAATCACTAATGAAAATGAACGTATGTATGTATAATTGTGTATGTATTTATTTAGTAACGATATCGTAGTTTCACAATTAGCTTAATGAAATCGTTTCGATTTAACTGGAGATTTTCAATCAACCGTTTAATTATTCATTCATAATTACCACGTTTTGCATGAGAAGTAGTTGTCGGGTGAATTTTAATTAAAATTCCGTCGACAGGCCAAAGGGCCGAAAATAAACTAAACAAAGTTATGGGAAGACTAAATATCTCGAGGTTTCCGAATCCGCGAGACGCGTGGAACGGAATGCCCTAATGAGATTAATTGGCTGGTTCCGAACAAATAAAACTGTGCCGAAACATTCTGACGTTAATGAGAATATACAGCTCCTAATAAAATAGATAGGCTCCCCTTAGAGTTTTGGCAACAAAGACATTCCGAGGGCATTTGTATGGATAATAATTTTGCCGATTGTCCCGTGGAATATACGGCTGATGAATGCAGGAAATGTAGCTGCGTTCATAACCGGAGTTGTGTGACCAGTCGCGATCAAAAGAAATCATATTTCTAGAAAACTGTGCAGATACCATTGAATAACAGCGACTATACTATAGCTAGCAACGACGAAGATGATTTATATGGAGAATTTCTACAATTTTAAGTTTTCCGTGTGGTGTCGGGTTTAAATAACACCTCTCTATTTCTTTCGTGGATGTAGTAAAAGGTGACTAAGGCGAATTAGGTAAACATAAAATGGAATCTCGCTACTTGCAGCTTTGTCTTTGAATAGTATATTATACGAGTATTTTCTTGCGTCATGTCCCAGTATTCAATTAATCTACGGTTTAGCTTACTAGAGATAGGGAAATCGGTAATTTTTCTACCTAAATAAGTTAAGTAAGTTGAACTAACGATCGATCGAATACTGGGAGCAGCCGTTAGCGTTGAATGAAATTAATTTGTAGCTGACTCGTGATTTTTTGTTTTAGTTTAAATTTGACTTTCTAGATCTTAACGTTTCGTTTTCTTTTATAACGTAGGTATTTGATTGTTTTGAATTATTAACATGACCAAAGCAACAAAATGAACCTGAACCAACTAATGTGTTTATAGATGTAAAAAATTACTCGTTTCTCGGTGTGAAATAATAAGTTTAAACAGTCTTTGACTCATTGATGGAAAAATATCCTTTTACATAATATATTTCCAACTTTTATTTTCATACTTACTATGTATCGCTCCTGTTCCCTGTTTTATAACATTTTACATCGGTTACTTTACTCTCAAATATAAAAATTTCACAACTTCTTAAATGGCCCACATTTCAAAGGTGTCAATCCGAGATCAGTTCAATTTAGATGTTAATTGTGTCGTATCAAACCTCATCGACGCATAATGTAGGAGTTTAATACCAATTTATGGCCGATAAATAACACAGGATGACTGTTAGTGACAGGGACTCATAAATATGCAGGGATTTCTCAGAATGTAAGGAACGAGTTGGAGCTTCATTCATACTATGGTCTATCTGATGTATGTGTGTTTGGAAGAAAAGTAATGGTTATTGGGGGACTAGGAAAACAGGTTTAGGATGCTTTAGGCGATAGCAACTTGGCACTATTACATATACCTCTCCCATCTGTTTTTGAAGCTGGAATTGTGTTAGATGTAGTTGCGAAGCATGACATAGTGATGGTTTCGTGTGTTCTGCCTACCCCGTTTGGAAACGCAGTTGTATTTCATTCATAATTATGGTAACATTAAAAAAAAACTTTTTTCATGTCCTTTTTGGTTCTATGTATTTCAAAGTCGGAGGTAAATTCCCACAAAATGCTTGCCGTAACAATAATTTAGCACATTTTTTTCTATTTCATTCCAAAATAATTCTCATAATTATTATTGTTATTATATCCACTGACGCTTTACTCTATTTTTTAACCGACTTCAAAAAAGGAAGGAGGTTCTCAATTCGACATATTATTTAAAAGAACAAAATAATTATTTTCTAACAAAAAATGGTTAAGCTACGCTAATTTCAATGTTACATATTTATAACATTGACATGAGTCGGTGCCAGCCTGCAACCACGGGCAAGGAGAAATGATATTTAATAAGCCAATTGGCACCGACTCCAAACATAAATAATGATTGTAAAAATGTAAATACGTGTTAAATAGTAATACGTTAATGTTGTAAATATGTAACATAGGTAGCTACAAATTGAAATTAGCGTAGCTTAACCATTTGTTGTGAGAAAATAATTATTTTGTTCTTTTTAGTGTTTAAGCTCAATAGTAAAATGTGTAAATCTTTTTGTGCAGGGTTTTTTTTGGAGTCGGTTTTATTTTTATCCAAATGTTATATAAATATAACAACGTATTTCCGATCTATACTTCCTCTGATTATTTAACTTGATACATTTTATGTCATAAATTTCGAGGACATTATCTTTTTCATAAGTTTCACTTCCCTCAATACCCGCTTTAACGGCCTCATAGCGACCTAGATCCTCGCATCTGTGACCTATCTAAAAATAGTGTTGACTTTTTATAGCGTCGTAAATAATATCTAATGTCAAGTTTATTTGACCTAAAATTTGCGGCTAGGAACAACATGTGGTCGGTAAAACAAGCCAAAGCCAGAGGACAATGCGATGCGTTAAATTGGTTAACGGCCCTCATCTGTTTTAATTAATTATTGTGACGAATAAAGCTCATAGTAAACAGCGGTTTACTAGCAAGTTTATTATTGTAAGCGTTACGCATGGCTACTAATGGACGAGTAAAATTACTGTGAAAGAAATTGATTAAGTTGAGTGTTCTCCAAAAGACGTGACGATTCTTGGAGGATTGGCTAAGGGTTAGATCGAAGCAAGTAAGGTTTTCAGATACTAGGATTAAACGGATAAAGATTTTTTTTCTCTGCCTCTCCCAACTTAGTATTACTAAGTATTTTTTGTAAATTGAATTCTAATCATGAAATTCCAGTGCTATTCAGTGTGATCTCCGCTCAATCGCCTATTACGTACTAAACGCTTCTGGTTACTTAATACATCATTTGACGCAGAAATGAAACACAAAAGCTAATTAAGACCAAAAGTAATTCCAGCCGAGATTTTATCTCCTACTTAAAGATAAATGCTAATACATTTTGCCATCAAAGTGAGTCGAATGCTTCGATAATAGCATAGTTTCCGTGTTCTAGGCGATCTGTGCTAAGTGATAGTGGCCAGTTGGAGCAAGTTGTTATCGGTCATCGACCCCCATTCCTGCATGCGATTGAAATGAAAGCCGTTACACAAGGAGTGGCTTGGTGGCAGCATAGTTAGGGCAGTATGCTAAACAGTATGACAACGTTTGTCATTTGTTGTCAGTACGAACGTTTGTCATTTGTTGTCATTACACTAGAATTTGTCATTTGTTGTCACGCAAACTTTTGTCATTTGTTGATACCTATTACAAATCTTAGTCACAACTTGCACAATTCTCTAAAAGAGCTTGCTAAACAGGTAGGAGAGTATTGTAGTGGTAATTTTTTTTTTATTTGGTTTAAAAAATTACTGTTCAAGTTTTATAAGGAAATATAAAAATCCAACAACTAACTAACTAAAGGATACCTATCTTGTATTAATAAAAAAAATACTTTATTACATACATACATACCTACATACATCACGCCTGTATTCCCAAGAGGGGTAGGCAGAGCACATGAATTCAAGAATTCAGTGCCACATCTAGCAATTTCAGGGCATCCAGATGGTTAAACGTGATATTGCAGTGACAGGTTGCTAGCCCATCGCCCACAATACACTAACCCTTTCCCAGAGTCGACTCTTACGACACCCACGGGAAGAAAGGGGGCGGCGCTATTCTAACCCGGCACCACACGGGTACTAAATACTTTATTATTGAATGTAAAATGTTTTTTTATATGCAATCAACTGTCTTTCTCTTCTTTCCTTATTAAAATATAGTTATATTAAAATATAATAATTAAAATATAGTTATCTAAACACTTGGATCTTTTATAAAAGAATGATAATTCTTTTCAGAGATCAGATCAAATTGTTCAAACCTAGTCAATTAAAAAATCGATTAGGTTACCTACTGTTCATTTTACAGCTGCGCTTTCCTTGTCTTACAAAATATCAGCCCTCATTATTCCACTCGGAGAATAGGTTTATCTGTTTAATGTGCATACTCTATAATACGCAACTAAGTTGACTTTTGCATAAGGAATCACGAGTACCTATTGTAATGCCTAATAATAATATAGGCAATCTACTTCAATATTGTAAAACATTCAAAGATAACAATTACTCGATTTATAAAAAAACTATTTCAAGTGCGGCTAAATGGGATTTTACAAACAATCGCACATCGGCGTCACAATCTCGCACCGCTAGCCGCGTTAACCGCGTGTTCCAAATTTAAAATGATTTGTTTTATTCTTTCAATCAACTGTTTTATAGTGTTCGAAATTTGAATGAAATTAAAGTCATGAACAGGAATAGTAAAATAAGACATCTTACTAATATTATAAACGTGAAAGTTTGTGAGTATGGATGGATGGATGGATGTATGGATGTATGGATGCATGTATGGATGGATGTTTGTTACTCCTTCACGCAAAAACTACTGAATGGATTTTAATGACACTTTATAATAATGTAGCTTATACATCAGAATAACACATAGGCTACAAATTGTAAAGATATTCTGTGAATTATCCAATATACGACGATAATTCTCAAGTAAGTCGGGTAAATGGGCTACCATTTGCGAGATTTGACGTCCGCTGTCAAAACCGTTGAAGTTGCAGGGCGCGGGCGAGCGTGGTACGCGGCGCGCATGCGCGGGATGACGCCACGCCACGCGTCGCTGAGTGCGCGACCCGAACGCGGGCGGGTGTTTGTTTTGCGAATTTTCAAGGTGTTAGCGATTTGTTAAAAACGCATTGTATGTAAAGTAATTTAAGCTAAGGTTAGGTGCTGGCAGATTCTTTTTTGATTAAGAGTTACGCGTCCAGAACATAGATTTAATATACCCAAGATACACCACCAGCGCTAAAAATGTGTCTCGAGAAAACTGTGCTTAAAATCCCTTTAAGCACAGTTGCGCCCGTAGTCGAGTGCCGTACGTTATCGGATCAACATGCCTAAGTGCTCCGTGAAAAAGTGCAAAAATAATACATTAACAAGGTTAAAAAAGGATGGAATATCGTATTTTCGGTAAGTATTCCCTAATAGATTAATATTATAATGCATTTGTAGCTAAATCAACCTTCTAACACACAAAAAGTTAATATTCAAATCAAATATCTGTTTCTTGAGGTTACGCGACTGTCCTTTTCCCTCGCGTGACACTGGCAATGCGTCGAAAGAGACGAACAATTTCATAACGCTGAACAGAGGCAAATCTAAAATAATGGAGTCGGTTGTTTTTTTTTTATGTTGATATGGATTGTTCATTGATAGTTAATTATTTCTATACTTAGTTATGATGTGCGGGTAATTATTTATTCCAGATTTCCAAAAAATTGAATCGAAAGAGAAAAGTGGCGGCAAGTAATAGCTAAGAAAAGAGGCGAAGAATTTTTTAAGCCTATAAGATTTATCACTATTTTATTTTAGAAGTTAGAGGGGGGGGGACACAACTTTTTCAACTTTGGAAGCGTCTGTCGCGCAAACTATTCACTTTAGAAAAGTATGATGTTAGAAACCTCAATATCATTTTTGAAGAGCTATCCATAGATACCCCACACGTATGGGTTTGATGAAAAAAAAAAAATTGACTTTCAGTTCCATGTATGGGGAACCCTAAAAAAATATTGCTTTTTTTTTTAATTTTGTGTCACAATCTGCATGCGGTTCACAGAACACATCTACTTACCAAGTTTTATTAGTATAGTTCTCATAGTTTCGGAAAAAAGTGGCTGTGACATACGGACGGACGGACGGACAGACATGACGAATCTATAAGGGTTCCGTTTTTTGCCATTTGGCTACGGAACCCTAAAAATGTGAAGTTTTTTACTATTTAATCTTCTAGATTTCAGTTTCAGTATTCGGTGTAAATTTTAATACTATAGTTCAACTCGGTTATTATTGAATTAAAGCAAATTCATTAATTAATTATTCAAATAATGCATTACGACTATGTTTTATTTACTTAAGTATGTTAAGGACATACACCTAAAACTTTACAATTCTCAACTCCACGGCACCTCTGTTCCAGTGAAACCATTTCCGAGAATGTCATGCAGAGTAAACTGAAATAGACTTACCGCGTCTTGTCTTAAGGTCTATAATAAATATACTGACGACCAGAGGTAATAAAATTTTACGAGGCGCGCACTTGTTGATTTCGTAATATCGTAAGCGCCAAATTCTTGTATTGAAAATAAAATTCTATGTACTTATAATAAGATTGTAATTCGAAAATGTAAATACAGTTTTTATAACATTGTGTGTTTCTATTTTGTCTACAATATGCATACATCTATAACTAAGTGATGGCTAACTTTCGGACACTTTTTAGACTCATATTTCTAGGTGATGGTGTATCTAGGGTATATTAAATCAATGGTCCAGAAAGATTTTTCAGTTTAAATTTAATTGTCTTACTAATAATTCCGAAATCTCTTCTTTGTTAGCCCGAATTTAACGCGTGCGAAGTCGCGGGCAAAAGCTAGTTTTTAATACGTACGTACACATAAATTATTAAAACAACTATAGGATACAAATGTTTCTTAATGTGGGCGTTTTGCTTGTTGCGAGGGATAAATACAACTTGTTTATACTCACAGAGATAAATAAATTTTACAATGTAAGTACTAAAATCTTGCATAAAATAAAAGAGAAACGTTTCCTTTCAGCCAGCATTAAATTTGAAAGCGTAACTTAATGGTATAACAATAAAACAGCATCGTGTGACCAGCTGTGGCTATTATTATAAAGTTTTTTCATCGTATCTGTGACACGCGAACGTTGGCTGAATTGCTAAATCATTGCGCTGGGCTTTTAGGTTTTTTGGAGCCTTTAATGGTTTTATAATGGAGACAAGTGACTGTGGCGTCATGGTTCAGTTCAGATTTAGACAACTTTGTTAGGCAAATTTTCATAAAGATGGGATTTCCAAGTAACTTGAACTCGGCAAATTGTTGCATACTTTTCTATTAAGAATGTTACCATATCTGCATTTAGATAACACTTTATTTTAGAGTAGCCTATAGAATCTCCCCATTCGCAACTCAACTGCCATCACAATCTCTACTCACCCCAACTTAGGGTACCATAAATACCCTCACGACAACACGGTAACAAGTAGCAAAGCGCTCTTTCTAAATTGCCTCTTATTTTCATCCGTTTAACGACAACATTAGAATATTTAAATCGGCCATTTTCATGCATGGCAAGAGAGGAAATGCGATGATTCGAAGAAAAACGTCCGGAGAAACGGGCTTTTCATTTATTTCCCATACGTGGAACGGAACGTATTAAAATTCCGTCAGGGCAACGGCGTCATCTGCGGATACTCGCTACTATTTGTTTGTGCATCCGTCCTTGTCGCAAGATAAATAAACGAGAAGGACAGAAGAGTAACGGCTCCAGTAATAATGTAAATGTACTGGGTGATTTGGTATCACAATGTGTTAGTTACGGTAGCGAAATGACACGGGAAAATTATATTTTGAGTATGCTGAAATTGCTGAACGGTAGTATTTTTTTGTTTTCGTAATTCTATGCGGTTTCGGGTTCAGAATAACGCCTCTCTGTTAATTCCGTGAATATTATAGGCGCCTAAGAAAATAGGTCAAGGTATGCTTTGAGCGACATGCTAGGACATGTCACTACTTTACCTAAAAAAATATGCAGTGGCTACGAAACGTGAAATAATCATGGTTTTCTTCATTTAGAGTTTTATGTGTTCTGTCTAGTTCATTTGGGAATACAGGCGTGATGTACGTATGTAATAATGTACTGAGTGATTTGGTATCACAATGAGTTAGTTGCGGTAGCGAAATGAACCGGGGAAATAATGTTTTGAGTAGAAGTAACATTCGCGAGTTAATTATTTCATGAGACAATTTCTCCAAAATCGTTATTTTTTAGTAGCAAAATTTTTCTTCGTATTTTTTTGCTATGTTTCCTGCATAAGCTTTGGTATCGATAATTACTAATTCTAAAAAAAAACGATAAATACCGAGTATCAATTATAACGTGTATTTTTGATACAATAATGTCAACAGGGAAATGAAAGTAAATTTTAAATTCCAAGGGGGGTCCCACGAAAAGGTTGGCAAATCCTGCTACGTAGATAAACTGGGGAAAATACCGAGCCGCCTCAAAATTACTAATGAGAGAAAATGTACGTACCCGTACTCTTCTGTGTAATAAAGGTACTGTGCTTGCGTACTAATGTTTTTATCTCGACAGCGCATTAGGGAAATATAAACGAGGCAGCGATACACGAATACGTTTTGTTTCTACTTTATAATTGTACATGTTGCGGAATTCAGCCCTTGGAGACTCGTCATGGAAGTATTTTCACATTAACTACGAACCAGGATTACATTGTTATTTTCTAGATTAGAAAATACAGCTGAGCTTCTGTTGTTAATACTCGTAAATGATTGCGTACTTTCAACATTACAACTGACGGCGTATTAAGATAGTGAAATTGAAAAGAAAAACCGTGTAAACTGTGTTGTCGGGTATAGAACACCTCTCCATTTTATCTGTGGATGTCGTAAGAGGTGACTTAGGAAATATGTTAAGATTTGCTTTAGGCGACAGGTACGCAATCTGTCACTATTATACCCTGTCAACTTAAAACCTAAATTATATGGTAGAAGTGGTCACGAAACGTAAGATAGTCATGGTTTTGTCTATTTAACGCTTCATGTGCTCTACCTACCCCATTTGGGAATACGGGCGGGATATGTATGCATGCCTAATATCCTCAATAATAATGTAAGAGGAATAATAAAGCAAATGTTATATTGCGGACTTATTGGTAGTCAGGTATATTTTTACCAACAAAATACAAAAAAAATATGTTGAATTACCAAATTGCCAAGTCACGATAATTTTTAAGCATTACAACATTGCTGTTTCCGCAATTACAAAAGTAAAAGAAAGTCGTGTCCACGATCGATGGTAAGAGAAAGTTGTTTGATTTGTCAAATGTTGTTAATTGCTATAATGACAACCAAATTCAATCTCGTTGCTCGCATGTCGACAACTTGTCGCGTTCACTTGTTTGACAACATTACGTTTTCATTGGAGGTTACATAAGAACTAGTAAATCGTCTAATTTGTCAATTAGAAATTGTTTTGTGTTGTTTTTCTAATTTGAAACTCGTTTTTTTTTTCGATGAATGCGTACCTACCTACTGTTTAGTTCTCTGACGTTACGCTAATAATATTTAATACTAGTTTAACGTTTTTAACATCTGGACTTCAATTTTTGTCGTTTGTCGTGTTTTTGCTGCCATTCCAAATGAAAATTAATTAATTTTTTAAGTACACAAGCGACCCGCTCCGGCTTCGCGTATGGGTGCATGGCGATATATTTAATTGCGTACTACAGAATTACGACATTACATTAGAAATCTTTTACGTTATCATTGTTCTCTAATAACTTACCTGTTATACATATAAACGTTCCTTTGAATCACTATCTATTAAAAAATAGCTTCAAAATCCGTGTCGTAGTTTTGAAGATCTACGAATAGACAGGGACAAACAGCGAAAAGAGGATTCTTTTATACCTACACGTAGGGATAAATGATTAAATTTGATAGTGATGAAATCTATAAGTAGGTAAATAAGTAAACATTATCACAGTAGATTACTAAGGATTACTGATTGAAGAATGATGATTGGGGAAAGCATGTCACCGTCTAAAAGCTGAAAATAAGTTAAATTTGCACATTTTCTTCAAATTATTTTACCCTATGAACTTTTTAAGACTGACAACACTTTAAACTGTCAAATATTTCAGCCCCAACCTTCCACCTAAGAACCTTAACCACAACAAAGGGAAACAGCTTCAGTTCAATCTAAGCTCTTATCGCATTCCGCTTCAAGGAAGCGTACACGTGCTTCGGTAACGTTATCAACACGTACAAAGTTAGCACTAATGGTTGCTAGGAGGCTGCGCTGTGCTCTCGATAGCGAGAGGCTGGCTAAGTGCTGTATAGTGATAGATAACGGTAAAACTATAGAAGGCAAGGTGTTCATTCATTAACGATAGGCCAGGTATTACCTAGAGGAAAATGTATGGTTTACGCAGGATTTTAAAAAAGTTGTTTTGTACTTGCTATTTTAACATGTTTTCTACTAGATCAATATTTTATAAAGCTAAAGAGTTTGTTTGCTTGTTTGAACGCGCTAATCTCAGGCACTATTGGATCGAATTGAAAAAATATTTTTGTGTTGGATAGACCATTTATCGAGGAAGGCTTTAGGCAGTGTAACATCACGTTGCTATTAATATGAGCGAAGAAAAATTGGAAAATGTGAAAAAAATCGGGGGAAATTAGTCACTATTCCACGTGGACAGAGTCACGAGCACAGCTAGTGTAAAATAAAGAGTTATACATACTACTTAAAGTAAGACTTAAATTTAATGCTCGGTTCAATCAACATCCAATGCATTGATCGAACTTGGATCACGTGCAATAGTGCGATGAAACTCTAGAACCTTTAACTTGACCAGATGCACAAGACACGTTAATTCATTCATGTTTTCCTCAATGGGACTTCCTTCGTGTCTAAACAATGCGTCTGCGCCGGTCACAGGATCATCAAGCACACGTGTTCTGTTCCCACCGCGCATGGCCCGCACGGCTCGTATGCGGGCACATTATCCATGCGGACACCTGATTGGCTATTACCCCGCATAGATTACGTTGCTTGCTTCAAAAGATATCATTTAATCGGCCTTTAATGGCCCCTGATTGCTTATAATTGGTGATTTGCATATTTTTGTTATTTAAAGGCAAACGCCGTTTTCTGTGTTAGGATGCCTCTGACGTGTTTTGATATCATGAACAAACTTTTTATGTCACATTAGGTATATCTCTCGATTTTTTTCTAACCTTGAATACTTATAATATGTTCCTTTAACCACCTTTTTTCTTTCACTTTTTTTATTGCCGTGTGGTGTTGGATCTAGACTAGAATAAAACCTCTCCATTCATCCCGTGGACGTCGTAAGTGGCGACTTCTTAGTCACTTAGGCGTTTCCTCAAATAGGTTTAGGTATGCTTTGGGTAGGCTAGCAACCTGTAACTATTATACTACCTCTTCCATCTGTTTTCAAACCTAATAATATGCTAGAGTTTGCTGCAGAAGTGGGTGCAGACAGCGACATCGAGGCAGGCCGAGAATAAGATTTTTTATTTTTTATTTACATCATCACTTACACTATCATTACAGGAATTAAGATGGAGAAGATTGTCTTGATTTTACGCAAGACCAAGACTTGTGGACGTTAAAAGGAAAAGCTTTTGTCCAGCGACACATTAACATTCATTATAATCGATTATAAATTCATCAAAACCAAAACCATGTCATCGATACAACAATCTAATATCAGATCTGATCCCCGATTATTAATAAGAAAAGCCACCCTTCAAAAGGTAAAATAAAAGACGCCAAAGTGTCAATGTGATAAAAACGTCTATGTCACGCGATAGTTTCTCCCTTGCGAGCTATCATGTACCCAACTGCGTAGTTCATAAGGGTTAATTTTGTGCCAACGCTGTCCCCTTATACCTGATACCCTGTTACGTGAGGTGCTTGCTATCCCCTACTCCAGATATTCAGGGCAATAAATCCAAATCAGAAGTAAATAATCCACTCAGTGACAGCTCGTTATGCACAATGTTGCGATGGATATCGATGAGGAGTAAATGAAAATCGACGGATATTATAATTAATGTTTCAATATTATACTTACAATATGAATGGGGTATGCAGAGCACATGCAACAATTGTAGATAAAACGGTGACTGTTTCGTGTTTCTTAGCAGTTCTAGCGCAATTAAAAATAGATAATATACGTACACCTAATAGTGACCAGCTTGTCGCCTAAGGTTTGCCCATTTCTAGACCGCTGGCCCATGTAGTAAATAATATGGGTCATCTGAACCACCAGGTGACCTATCTAGAACGATATAAGGGCATAATATAATAAGATTCAGCACTATGCCGTCATTTGTAAGCTGTCCAACTGAGTGCAGTTGAGAATTCAAAAGTACAACCCTGGATTATTTCCTCTTGTCGCATGATTTTTGTACGGGGTTGTTACGGGGTACGAGGAAATTTACTGATCGGCGATAGCAAAATAACTCCTATTTTATTATTGGCCGTGTGATTGATACTTTATGTTTCATTTTTGCAAGTGCATGTTAACCGAAGGTAAATTAAAGGTAGATTCATCATTATTGCATACGTTTATTTTTTTCTATCCGTGTTATACCCAAGAAACTTTAAATTAGAAACTGTGTGACATTTTTAAACTACTTCAATTTCAAAACTGAAAAAATATTACAATTTTACCAAAATATTTTTTCCACTGGGTACTTCTATTATAAACGCTATTACACATGTAATTTTAAACGGAACATGATCCGCAATTTATGGATTCCGTATAGTTCGATAGAAACATGCGTTCAATTAAAATCAACGGTTCATCGAGAATCCAATATAGGATTTGTATTCAATAAAACCAATACGCAGGCCGAAACTGCCAACGGGAAAGTTCCAACTTTTTATTGAGGATAGAACAGCAAGCCGACTAGTGACTAAACTCAATTTATGGGAGTTATTTGGCCGAAACGTACATTATCTAGCTCGGCCGGTCTGTGGGACCCGTTGGGATAAATTGCCAATTTTGACTTACACCACTCTACCCTGTTACCTCTCGTTTGGAAATGGGACGTGAGCGTTTTAGGATGATGGAATCGTCAGGTGTGAAATGTTAAACGGAAATCCTGGAAGTACTTCGACCGACAGAAAGATACTTGAGTTCTGGCAACGGTTCACGATGATTTGCAGTTTGTGGAGTATAGGTGTCTTTGTTACATTGTACTAAAAATAGACTTTGAATTGTATTTAAAGTTTAGTAAGCTGTTATTTTGTACATAAGGGGCCATCCATAAAGTACGTCACACAAAAATTGGGGAATATTAGACCCCCGTCACACATTTTACTATGAAAATTACAGGAAATTTGTTCAAGTGTCACAAATCACTGACCCCCCCCTCCGAAAGTGTGACGTACTTTATGGATGACCCCTAATCATTATCTTGCAACAGTATCTGTGTGGTGTCAGGTCTAGAATAACACTTCTCTATTTCTTCCGTTGGTGTCGTAAGAGTCGACTTAGAACATGGGCTTAGGTATGTTTTAGGCGACAAGCTAGCAACCTATCACTATGCCTCTTTCATCTATTTATTAAACCTAAAACTATGTTGAAAGTGGCCACGGAACGTGAAATAGTCATGGTTTGTCTATGTAATGTTTCAAATGCTCTGCCTATCCCATTTGGGAATAAGTTTTCATACATTTAGATGTCGTTTTGCATCGATTTCCCTTGCGTGCATACATACATACAATCACGTACATAGGTGCCTTAATATGACACCACCCTCCCTGCGAGATAGGCAAAGTAGGTAGGTATCTTTTACGTTGTTATATCTTTTTCTAATGTGTTGCCACAGCAAACATTAGGGCCACAGTCCATCATACATCACTGTAACGTTATGGATACGTCACGATTTATCCCCGGACAGTAGCCAGTAGACTGCATCGTACAGCTATAGCGGCATTACGTATTTCATTTACCTTTGACTCCTGTCAAATCCCTATAGTTTATTAAATTAAAGTAAGTAAGTAATTTAATTTGGGGAGCTGACTGCCAACCTTCAGTAGTGAAGTGGCACATTAAGAAGAAGTAATTTAATTTGAATTTAATCCATATTCTGCGCACCATCCTGAGTTCTTTTACGATCCTGCAACCGAGTAATTTGGATAGATTTTAAACACACACGTATTTTTTTGTATGTAGGTAAAGCATTTTGTAGTAATATTGCACATTTTAAACATGAAACTATCGTAAGATTCACTCGAGGTGAAATAAAACGAATCCACTCACGTCTTTATATCGCGATAAGCTCGACATATTTCGGCCAATTCTTGTCCCATCATCTGGAGCTGTCAGTTGTGTCAAGCAGTCGCGCGTTGCTCCAGATCATGGCATGAATTCACCTAAAAAATGTCGAGTTAGACTTTCATAAGTATTGCACATGTAAGAAAATTCAGGGTTTACTGACTGTCCTTAGTGGCTTTACCAGCACACATCGCCAAGTTCAGAAGTAAGCTGATCCTCGAAGGTGATACAGTGATCATAAAACGTTTACGAGCCAACGTATCACTGATGCCGCTGATGCACGCCCAATAAATAAAGTGATAAATGACAGTCGTCGGTATTTTACGATGATTGTTAAATATAGTTGTCACGTTAAATTCATCGTGGTGTTAATGTGGTTATGGATGCTTGGGCAGGAAGTTTGATGCCGTAGGGCATGGATGAAGCTTGAATGTATTTTTAAACCCCTTATATCCAAAGGGTGTAGACCTTTGGATTTTAAGGAGTTAACCTCAAAGTTGTCCAGTTGTTCCGTGTGGTGTCAGATTTAGAATAATACCTCTCCATTTCTTCTGTAGATGCCGCAAGAGGCCAGTAAGGAAATAGATTATAAGGTACAGTTTAGGGCGACAGGCTAGAAACCTGTCACTATTACGTGCCAAATCAAAACTTTAAAAATATGCAAGAAGTGGCCAGGAAACTTGAAAAGGGCATGGTTTTGTCTAAGTAACGTTGCTTGTGCTTTGCCTACTGTATTTGGAAATACAGGTGGGAGTGCAGGCAACCTAAAACGCACTTAAACCTAGTTTTCATTAGTCGCCTCTAATGGCATCGAGAGGTGATACTACTTTTGATCCAATAAAAATACGTAGTTGCCATGTTAAGGGAAGTCCACACTGCTAATTCTCACATAACCTTCGCCTCATAGTGTAGTCAACACATCTATCAACCCTGCAATTTGTGCTGAGGTCCCATTAAATTAATTCGGAACAAGACAATCAGCAGGGTGTGTTCGAACCACGGGGCACGCTGACGTCATTAGTGAATGGAGCTTATGGCGAAATTACCAAGGATAGATATGTTACGTTCTAAGTATGGCGAGTATTGGTACACTGCTCGAAATTGAACTTGGTCAAAATTGATAGGTACTATCGAACCAACTGATTCCTGACCCATCGCAGAACGTTGTCACAATAAACGTTATTGAGATTTCGCCTGTCGAGCAATGCAATGTTACTATGACGTTTACTGTGAATAGGTTCTATAATGGGTCAGGAATCAATAGGTTCGATGGTACACAACTCGGTGCGGGAGGCAAATGTCAAACAACGAACTGATCGCGCGGCCGGAGCGCCCTACCGCGTCCCGCTTTACCACCAAAGAGGCCTACAAAACGACTTCTGGACCTGTGAATTATGGCCAAGTTAAATGCCGAGCACTGTAAAGCATAAATTGTCTACATAATTTGCAGTTATGACTAGCGTGGAACGTTTTTTCAAGACTGTTAACTGTTTTGACTGATTATGTATCAAAATAATAAAATATAATATCTGTCTCCAGATATGAATTATTGCGATGATGCATCTAAATAAGGCAAGAAAAAATTCATATTTAAGTACTCATAAGTAATGTAACCAGATAATGACAGCTTATTTATTAAGTACATTATCCCATTAGTGATTAATAACCTTGTGTAGTTCAAATTTCACGCGTGGGTATTCAGACTAAACCCACACATCTTATCCCTGAACGTTCACAAATTTGGTAACATAATAACTCTGGTAGGCGTTAGAGGGTTACTTATGACCCTATAAAATATCAGTTATAAAGTAATTTCCTCGTCATTTGCCACGTCGCCTTCTCAACGAGATTATACGAGCGTAGGTTGACAGCCGGGTTACCAAAACAAAAACCGCATAATAATAATGATTAACTGACTCTGTGGCAAGATTTGAGGATGCACTGATCTCTGATTTTGTGGCGGGATCCGCGGATCCTAAATCAGGATTTACTGATTCTGTAGCAAGATCCACTGATCCTCCATCAGGATTTATAAATTTTCTGGCAGTATGCTTTGATCTTAAAGTAGTGTCCATTCTTTTTCGTTTTGCTCAATTAATACGGCGTAATCCTATAAGACAGTATTATGCGTTTAAATGGCTCTGGTGTTTCTAAATTTTTACATCGTGTCGTGTCATGTTTCGAATGAAAACTTTTCAATTTCGTCCGTGGATTCTTTTAAAGGCGACTAAGGATAATAGATTATGGAATGTGTAAGGCGACAGGCTAGCAAACTATTCATCCCTTCATATATGTGCCTTCTTCATTTATGTTTACACATTTTTACACACGTACGTATGTGTAGTTAGAGTAAATTGATTCAACCGATATCTACAGGTCACCAAGGCAATTGCTCTTGATTTAGAAATAATAACTTTAGAAAGCACACGATGGATTCTCGGCAATCCAATCCATTGTTTTGTCAACACGGCAGCTGGGACGGTAAGAATTATCATATCATGGCGACCAATGAAAACAAAAGAGTGTGCAACAATACATCAAAATCACGAGTCAATTAACTTTTGTTCTGTCCCTGTGTGGCTTCCATTGTTAGACAAAAGAGAAACGGAGAGTTTACATAATATTAGTCTAGAGTTTCACAATTTACGATTCAGAACAAGAGCCACAGTGCTTTATGTTTATCGAACAAATTTATTTGTGACCCGCCAGAGACAGTTGTAGTAAACGTGACAATGATTTCCTTTGTCAAGCAATGAAATGGCACACCAATGATTACTGTAAACAGGTTTGGTGGGTCAAAATGCAATTGGTTCGAGGGTACAATTTTTGAAATGAAAAGTTGTCAGGTCTGGTCTTAAGACTCATTCTTTCTTAGTGTTATTTTATTGCCAATCCTTTGTTCTAACCCAGATAGATTCTCTTCTTCAAAAATATTTTCTACTTCAAAAGTATCATAATTTAAAGTTAGTAAATACAAGGACAATACTAAACTTATTGTCAATTTAAACAAAAGCGTATAATCACCCGATTTTTGAATAAAAAATGGTTTACTCGAGTAAAGACTGATTTATTTCAAGATAAAATTTTATTCCCGTTTCTTTGAATACAGCCTTAAACTATTGTTTTTTCAGGAACAACTGATGTTGATTGAACTTGACCTACTTTCCAAAGCTAATATTACAAACGAAATGAGGCCTCGAACAATAAAAGACAGCAATAAGATACAGAGCAATAGATTCATGGGATTAAGTCATGACGGCTGAAATGTAGCAAACGTATTTGAACACACTCCGTGATATACATTATTAGGATTCTTGGAGCGTAGCTGTTCCTCGATTCAAATAAAAACCTTGTTCCCCCATTCCCACCTCTACCGTTTCAGCATAGAGTCCTATCTCCAGTGGAGTAACGCGATTATTCTCATGACGCGGTGAGCCTTTCAATTTCCAACAATGTTCAGTATGCGAAAATTGTTGTCGACCTTTGTACGTGTTTACCTACTGCAGTGGTATCTCGGATAGCAACTAAGACAAATATCTGGCATTGAAAATATGTATCTGGATATATTTCGGCAACCATCCAAATGTATCCTTTACGTAACGTACCTATTCGTGAGTCAAATAGAAATGGAAGGAATTTTACGGTACGTTTCTTCCATAACAGGGAGATGGGCGGGATAAAAACAAACGTTATTGTCCGTGTAGCCATCAATCTTCGACCATTAAGCGATTAGATAGAATTCTCTTACTAAATCAATCGATAACTCGCCACCCACGCGTGGATCGATCGATCGAATCGAAGCTACTCCCGAAATCTGGATCCGATAAATTGACCATCGGACTTCATTTTGTTTAATGAGATTAAGTTCCCATCCATCAATTTGGACGTGCACCGTTCCCGCCTTTGAAGCCGATACGTCGATATTAATTAACGCATATGATTTCAACTGATAGCTGCCGTACAAAAAAATAATTAATCTAATGGTCCAAACTCTCTCTGGAATTCGTGCGCTGATACTTTAAGAGCATGACTTTTTTCACCTCGTAATTTTCACTGAGTTCAAATGATACATACACATGAATGATACATCACTCCTGTATTCCCAAATGGGGTAGGTAGAGCACTCGAAACGTTACACTGACAAATACATGACTGTTTCACGTTTCGTAGCCGCTTCTAGCATATTTTAAAGTTTAAAGATCTTGTATACGCTCTGTATATTCTTACTTTCTTTGTGCAATAAAGAGCAAATATAAATTACTAGCTTTCCGCCCGCGGCTCCGCCCGCGTGGAACTCGGTTATATTGCGGTATAAAGCACAACTATAAGATAACTTCTTGTTTCAAACGACACACAGCGCCATCGATCTATCATCTATCGATCGATCATCGATCGATATCGATCTATCATTGATTGATATCCATCTATCAAGCAAACTATATTTTTGTTTTCCCTCGGGAACATAATTTTTTTCCGGGATAAAAAGTACCCTATTATTTAATCCGGA
>BHDV01000112.1:143232-167907 GCA_005406045.1 Adoxophyes honmai
CCCATCGCCCACAATACACTTACCTTTTCCCAGAGTCGACTCTTACGACACCCACGGGAAGAAAGGGGGAGGTGCTATTCTAACCTGGCACCACACATTAAACATTAATAATTGTTCAATATTATTTAAAGAAGTAAAGTTTTAAAAATCACGTAAAATTTTCCCTGTATGTAAGCGAAACCGCTGACAAGATTGTATGAAACGTCCCAGCTTACGTTATTTATTACCTTGCCGGGACCGACATTTTGCTAGTTCTATATTCAAAGATGTCTTGAATACGTCCTTATATCGAGTATCAGAAGGTTATTTTATGGATGGACTAGAAATAAAACGTAGTAGGTACGTCGTTTCAGAAAGTTATTGATTTTCGAGTAGGTTAGGTATGATTGAAATTTTATTATCAATTCTAAAAAATTAAAGGAAGAGTTAATTATTTAGACAGTTTGAGTAAGTGCGTTGGTCATGGATCAAACTAAATATCCAGCTTTGTAACAAATTACGTCATAGTTTTACTATAAACATAATAACTATTTATTTGCAGTTTTTAAGATTGATACTGTAAGTAGATTGAAGAATATGGAAAAACACGCCGTAAAATATAGTAATTACTACTTTCATTCGATCAGTGTTTAACTTCAATAAGTTCAATTTAGAATAACAACGACTAATAAGTAAATACACTGATAGATTGATAAATAGATAAACTAAAATCTTCAAATAACAATGAAAAGTACTGCCGCCTTCAATGAAAACATTTAACTGGCAAAATATGTAAATCTAACCTACAATAACTCGATCTTAATTATAACATTCTCCGAATATGATCTCAGATACAGAATGCCTTACTTCATAATGTCAACGGTAACAACTATAAAATATTGCAGTGTCGCTAAATCGCAGTTTTATGCTAAACCGAGATTTCTCGGCGTGATAACGCAGTTATTTATTAACTCGTTAATCTTTTCATCATGTCAGTTAACTTCGGAATAGATTGCGATAACCATCGGCCAGTTTGACACCGTGTCAAGAGTTCATCCAGATAATGAGGTGTCACTTATCAGTTAGTACGAGGAAATGGAAATCAGATCACAGTAGGTATCTAAGATAACGCCTGAAGTTATACATGACATGTGTGTTTCATTCAGGTTTGGTTCATTTCATTTTTCATTCTGTTCGAATTTTAATTCGAATAAAACGACGATGAATAAAATTGTTGGTCACGAATTGCCCGAAACATGTCGAGATAATCTCGATTTAAAGAAGTGAGTATCTATCCATTTTATTTCTATTCGATTTTAGTTTAATCAATGTTAACTAAATTTTTGATTGCATATTTTTTTGTAGTTTTTGATGAAAGCTCTGTAAGTAGGTGTATTGTTTGCAAATCATGATGTGATAGAGATATTTTCATTCATTATTATTATTCTTTACTTAATTTAATAGTATGTACTTCGCTCATCCACTCTCTGCAATCTTCAAATTCTTTAATTTTTAGATGTGACACGATGTTAATTTTATCATTATTTGATATAACTTTATCAATTGTCTTCCAACCCCCTCTTTCTTCCTCGCATTTCTTCTGTAATCCTTGGCATTTGGCCGTCGTCGTTGCAACATTTTTCCCTACCTCCACACCAATTGAAATACAATTATGTCCTTTATTTTGTACAAAATATCGTCACAAAACCAGTCTTACAATCACATGTGATACATCCCACTCTGCAATGCTAAAACGACCCATTAGCGAAGTAAAATGTTGCGGAAAACCAATCCGTACCAAACTAGACGTCTCAGCAGCAGTTTATCACAGAAGCACGTTCCGTCTCGACGGGCCGAAATAAATAAACATGAAGGTCCGAGAACTCCAATTAGTCCGATTGTGGTGTTCGAGGATTGTTGTTTCACACAAGGCGTTTAAAGCTCGTATTTGTACCTGGTTTTACATGTGAGATGGCGTTGGGAACTTGCAAGTATTGGTTTGTAAGATTGAGTAGGGAGCGATAGAATCGCTGTCTCGGAAAATTTCGGAAGAGAAAGACTGATGGCTTCACATCAGGAAAGGACATAATTTAGACTTAGTCCCAACTCAGGATATTGTGATCTCTTGGATTAGTATGGCAATTAATTGAATCACTGATTTATTTAACAACAATGTTATTATTTGGTAAATATAAGTATGTAGTCCAGAATCATTATGAAGCTAACCTAACCTTCATGGTTTTACATGATAGTCCTGAAACATATTATCCTAAACCGTTTGTTTCAGAAAAAAAGAGTTGCAAAATTAAACAATTGCTACGAATCATTTTGCGAAAAGACAGGATACTACCAGTATATCAATCAAGATACCAGGATATCGGCAAGTCTTTGATAATGATGACGAAAAGACGATTCCAGTTTACACGTCGACGGAGTGGGTGTCACATCTTTAATTGTTTTGTCTAGTCTTGAGTTATATTATAAGATTAACGAAATATAAGTAGTGAGTCAAGATAAAGCTAAGGTACTACTACTGGAGAGGGCTTGGGATATCGAAAACTTTACCCTCCAGTGTGCTTCAAGTAATAAAAGTGATAAAAATAAGAACAGGTGGTGATAATATAAAATCGATGCCGTCAGTTCTGCTTGGGATTTAGCTGTCACTGCAGTAATAAAATTCGAGAACGCAAAGCTGCATTCAATATCGGCAAGCATGGATTCCAGAATAATAAAGTAAGAAAATTAATTAATGGTTTGCGGTTTGATTTTTTTGTTATGGTGCCTAATCCCTGGGTATCATTTTACATTTACAGGCATATACGTATGTATAAATCAGCTCGCACATCGGTTTTACCTGGAAAAAATCTGGTCAAATATAAGGATATGACGAAATGTCTACTTTTAACAATTTATTGACTCTATAATATTTTGCTAATCCCCAACTTTGCAAACTGTAATTATGTTTTTTTAACCTTGAGTGCTACTGGAGTCATAAAAAAAGCTCAAATTGTCATCATATTGGGTCCTGCAAAATGGTTTCCAAAAGAACATTGCGGGACAAATCTCATGCATGAAACGACATTAGCAGGAACCTGGCCTTGTGAGAAGGGCTCCAATAGAGAGATCTCTCTCCAGGCAGATGTCATGCCTAGAGACCGAAGTCCACAGAGAGAAAGTTGGAAGTTATGTTTATATATTATGCGAGTGGTCTTCAAAACTTTGATAGCGCCAGGTAAGATTACCATTTTGATTTAGATGACGTTTTGTAGTAGAAGTTCGGTTATTCGACGATAGGTGGCGTTAGCACGCTACATTATAAACAAAACAGAATTGATACTCGTAACACTGGTTTCCAATAGTTTCTGTTTAAAGGTAGTCTAGAATCCGAATCACTCAAGTATTTCTCCCCGGTATTTTACGTTACAACTTAGTACGTCGGTATCCACGCACGGTCGACAGCTACCCTCAATTTATGCGCATGTAATTGCGAGTTGGTAGCGGTCTCGCATCGGCGATCTGTGGCACGTTTTAATTAAACTCTAAATGCTTTTTCAATGCTCCCTTTAGCCGGATGCTAGGAATCGTGTAATTAGTCTGCGTAAAGATTGTTCAATTTATTAAGACGCGCCGACTGTTCCTTCAAACCTCTTACAGTGCAAGTCTGCAGCCTTGTGCAGAAATTAGAAAAACTTACATACATATTCTCACACCTGTATTCCCAATAGGGGTAGGCAGAGCACGTGAATTCAAAAATACCACGTTTAGCAATTTCAGGGTAACCAGATGGTTAAACGTGATATTGCAGTGACAGGTTGCCAGCCCATCGCCCACAATACACTAACCCTTTCCCAGAGTCGACTCTTACGACACCCACGGGAAGAAATGGGAAGGTGTTATTCTAACCCGGCACCACACGGGTTAGAAAAAGCTGGGTCAATTACATATTTTTAAATTTTAAACTTGACGCAAAGAGAGATGTTGTAAGTTTGGAGTCTCAATTGGATGGAAGTTTCCGTAGCTATACCTTATCGGTTTAGGTAGTTAAAACAATATAAACAATCTTGACATGTCTTTTTGTTGAAATACACAGTCTAAAAATGAATATCGTTACACTATACAATTCAATTATGAAAATAAATGATTTTTTCATACCTAAATTGTAAAATGTAAAGTTTTCGATTTATAAAGTGTACGTTTAAATAAAAAGACACGTCAAGATTGTTTACATTGTTTTAACTACCTAAACCGATAAGGTAGATATAGTGATGTTCTTAATATTTTCTAAATAAAACTTCCTCATGCGTGTTTGGTCCCTACCTCGACATTGACAAAATACTCCTTGCTAAAACAGCAAGAGTGAATAAAAGATGTAAAAAGTAGCCCTAAAAAAACGCATTTTTTTTTAATGTTGAAGCTAAAAGCCCAAATATCGGAAGTAAATAAATTGAGGCAGTTAATTTAGCAAAGGAAGCAATTGGAAAGAGCGTTCGATAAGTTACCAAGGTGTTAAAACCTTAATCAATTTCTGTGTACTTTTTCGTTGTATATAAATTAATAAATTCATTTACTCGCATAATGAAGAGTTTCAATAGCTTTAAACCTAACCGTACCTACAAGTACACAATTAAGACGCGCCATAATAACCAACTCACGCTATATTATTATGTTAATTATATATTAAACCACTACACTGGGTACTTTCTGATGCGAATTAAAAGCCAGTCTCCTTTTATTTTGCACTTATCTGAAATACTATTACTTACTTGTTCTCGCACCTGCAGCAAAACTAGTTCCCAGTTTAATTTCTTTCTTTATTTGCCCTTATCTGGACTTAAGCATTAAATAAAAGGAAAAATCATTATTGCACTTGCAACTCAACGTCAAAGAGCAGAATATCGCTTTTAACGCTTACAAAAACATTAAACTATTCAATAAACATTTCATTTTCGATACAAAACATTCACTAACGATACGTCATTATAGTCTTGCATCATTATATCAAATATGCATCATCATACCAAGCCCGGGAAATGGATCTTTATCTTACAGGATTAAATAAAGATAAACAAACAAACATCGAGACAGATGAGACCAAATAAAAGCAAACAATCATCAGTCTGTCCAACCCGTAATTTTGTATACATACGAACCTATCTATATAACTTATTTTGTAAAATGAAAGAGCTCAGGAAAGCTATGCATTTTATGTAAGTGCAAATTAATAGCATAAATTTACGATCAGAAATTCATAAATGCATGTCTTTATTAAATCTTCACACCTTTAATGTTGTCATAATTTATACCTACACGTACAACTAATTGGTCGTAGGCTGTAAATCAGTGGACCCAGGAAATCGAAGACGGGGTGTCCCCTAGCGTCAAAAACTCCGTCTTAAACAACAAAATGGTATATTTTATGGCCATGTTAATTGTTTAATAGCGAGCCCGAAACCTCGTCCCATCTCGACTGGTTTGAAATAAGATACTGCTCTAACGTTTAAATATGTTATTCTCACTAATATTCCCCGCTTAAATACCTATTTATTAACATAACGTGAGAACGTAATTTATATTCTAACATGAAAATGGCCGGTGTGATTTAAAAATTTGAAATTTAAATGAATGTCCACCCTCTCGTCCGTATGGGAGGCGTTTAGTCCTTCCTGGTAAAAGATACTTTTTTACCCGAAATCCCGTCAGCGAAATTATTTTCGTTCATGTAAAAAGAACAGATAGATTCCTACTCACTGTCGTGTAGCGAAACAAATGAGCACCTAGGTACAAGAAATAAGGACAATTTCTGACTAAATCCTCGTTGGAATCAGAATGAGAACATCTACTGTTAATTGTAAAGGTTCGGCACACAAGGATGAACAATTTGGTACCAACAGTGGCCTGAACAAGCATACAATATTTTTTTGTGTTCTTCATCATTTGTAGACAAGTGTAGTACCTAATTGAGAACACCTATAGGATTTGGTGTTTCGGAATTTGTGTTTACGTGACGGGTTTATAGTTGCAAGAAAGGATACTTAATTGTGAATAAAGCTCAAGGCATTGGTGTGTGACATTATAGAGTCGTCCGATTATCTAAGACATCTGTACTTATGCTCATAACTCTAACATACTATTTACATAATTTTGTGAACTGGTTGAAATTACTTTAAATGTAAGTTATGTCTAACTAGTTCTTAGTTACGTGTATCTGTATTTATTTTTATCTGACTTTATCTATTCGATAACTAACCAGATTGTTTCCTCGAATCAAATGAATGTGTAAATAAAACATGAAACATTTTGTCCTAATATTTATGACCTACTTATACGTATTAATTAATTAAACGAATATCTCGAAAAGTCGCGCGCTATAAGCCAATGCTAATTCTCGGAACCTAATGGTTTTAGTCTCCAGGGGTTCTAAGAATCTAGTTTTGGAGACGTTGACCTAAGTTTTGAAATAAAATAAGAGTGGCTAGACGTGGACCGAATAAATTTACGAATGATAAAAAATACAGCCCAATTGGGAAGGCCTGCCTTAAAGTAAACGGTCAACGAGGTGAGAGAGGTTCTATATGTTTTTTATCAAAAGTAAGGCGTGGCAATAGGAAGGAGAGGCTTTTGCCCACTAGTGGGACACTTTACAGTCCGAATAAATGTAAAGCATATGATAGTACATGATTACCATCGCATCCGCGGAGCCCGACTGATCGTCAATCCAGAGGCCTAACGTAAAATACCTCATATGATAGTAAGGGTCTCCTCACATTAGTCGACGCCTTTTTACCGCGTTTTGCCGAAGAGGCATCGACTGGTTTGGTGAGACCCTTATAGCACAAACACTGCTTTGCGGCAGAATTAGTAGGTAAGATAGTGGTAGCGATCAGCTAAGTTAAGTAAAATAATTTCTAAATGAGTGTGATCACACAAATTTTACAGTTATATAATTCCACAGTGACGGGATAAGAACAATGGATGTCAAAAACAATGAAGACTTTGATAACACGTTACATTGACGTCGGCGTTTTTTGTGACACATTGTAACCCCATGTCCACACCAACCACTAATTATTTCTCAAGTCCGTTCCATTGACCATCATTCATTGCTAACGATTGCTAAGCTTTAAGACTATAATGATCTTAATAATGGGTTGTACTCATTTGATTCTTTCATCATTCATTATTTCCTTCGCTGCGTGATATTGTTTTATTAATGGAGCGCTTTGTAGGCTTTGAATACAATATCACAGGTTCACAGAGAAGTTTTATATAGGAAGAAAATATTAATTATGACTGCCATGAGATGAAAAAATACTCGTAAATTGTGTTAATGAAAATTTTTCGTTACTTAATAAATCTCAATAAATACTGGTTAAATTTGCTACATATTCATACCAAAACAAATTTCCTTAATCGCTTCTTACGACATCCGCAAAATATACAGATACTTACTCTTGTTTTTAAAATAAAACACTTTAATTTTGATTGTATACTGATTTTTTTGGCCCGAATCTAGTACAAAATTGTGAAGCACGAGAACTAAAAATTTACTGCTAAAAAGTTTTTCTATAAAAAGTCCATCTGCATTTGTAATTATAGTCAATCTGAAGTCCGTCGTCGGAGTTGAGACGTTATCGTTTTTATGGAAATTAGACAGGTGCAGTGCTTTCCAGCAAATAGACCATTTATCTAAATGGAGTTAGGACCGCACACGACTGGAATGCTATGTCACTTTAAAAAACAGCTAAGTGCGAGTCGGGGTCGCACACTAAGACTAACTTTCTCGATGTTCCCACAACTTTTAGATATATTTCCTATGCTTCTATTGAAGGTGGGAAGAAAAATTGGAGGGAGATGAAGAATTGGGGTAGGACAGGGTTTGAAAGGATACTACAGCAATGGAAGACTGATGAAATAGCTGTAGTAGCTAGGGGAGGCCGGGGTCGCATACCCGTGTACTGAACTCTAAATGCCGGACAGACACTTGAGTTGAGTACCCCCTGACCTTGACCCTATAAAACAAACTCGTAGATAAAAACAAATACCCATTAATTGCTTACAGAAAACATCAAGAATAGTTTGATAAAGCGCACGTTTCATGCGGTTGCGAGTATCCAGCGCAAGACAACTTTAATTCCTCGCAATAACAATACAAACCGCGAAATTTTCCAGCGAGCGGGTTGCTGCATGAAAAGTATTCGAACACTGCTAAGCGAATAGCGGATATTTTGAAACCGCACCGCCTATTAGTGGCTTTTATAGACGAACTTCCAAAGATGTGGTGAAGATAAAAGATTTTAAATGAAAGAGATTCGAGCGCGGTACAAGAGCTGTGGTTTGGGCCGGGCCGAGCCTCGGCAATTTCAAGCTTCGAAGATTTGCTTTTTGTCCAGTGAACATTGATAAAAGGTGAAATTCTCTTTAATAATAGCATCGAGATAGGGGTCAATGACTTTATTATGGAGTGCGGTTTCCTATAATACCTTTTAGGGTACGATATTGATAGCTCGGTCAAATTGACCGTTGAATTAACTTAGCGTTGTGGCTTGGTTAGCGCTTCTTTCTTTTCCATGTGGTTTAAGATGCCATGTAATTTAATATGCGTTAATTCTCACTTGTACAGAATCATGTTGGATGGTCATGGTTTTCTTATTTTAAATGGATTTCAAAAAGTTGCCTAAAATTTACATGACGTTTTTAAAATCTCATTCGACTTTGTTAAAAAATTCAATACTTTTGGTCGGTATTAACAGAATTTTTTAGCAGAGTAAAAGCTTTCTTCCATCTTCAGTTGTGATACATCAATATTATAATCCCTGACCTACCACTGCCGCCAATTGACGCATAATTTTGTATGCCAATTTGCGACCGCTCCCATTCCACTGCCTTTTAAGTCAAAGTACACCAGTGCAACCAATATTGAAACGAATTTTTGGTAAATCATCCGTTCGATTGGCTTCTGACGTGACTGGAAGTAGGTTTCGACGGACGGCGTCACGCGATACCATTTGTTTCAATTTTAAAGCGAGATTGGCTTCGACCTGTCAAATTTATAGCGATCGTGCTCGCGCCGAGATATGTTCTACTGTAATATACCATCAAACAGCATCATCGCAGTACAATATGTTTCAGCGCGACGTTTGGTTAGCGTTATGACGTGGGATAAGGACGCGTTCTGTTTTGTGAAGCCTTTAGGCTTAGGCCATCAGTAACATTCTTCTCTCTTCAATTATTCCCAACACTTCATCTGTTTTCTATTCTAATATCTGTAACACTGGTTGTAACTAAGTAAGGTTCCAAAAAAGTTGTTAGTAAAATGTGTTTTGTGGTAATTTGTAATTGATTGTGTAGTGTCGGGCTTTAAATAACACCTCTCCAGTTATTCCACGGATCTCGTAAAAAGCGACTACAGAAATACGTTAAGTTCACTTTAGGCGACAAGCTAGCAACCTGTCACTGTAGCAATCTGACAACAATGTTTCAACGTTAAAATAAGCCAAAAGTGGCTACGAAACATGAAACGAAACATTTTTAGACTCCGCATACCCCATTTGAAAAAAAAACCTAATGTGTGCATGTATGTATGTGTGTAAAATTGTAAGCTGTTTTCCTATCTTATTCCTCTGCTGGGATAGCCAACGTCCACAGACCACAGCGGCAGCTTAAATTACAATCGGGCCCAGCATTAGAATACATGTTTATGTTAATAGCCGCTAAATGGTCGTTTTGTTTTAGAAACGAGTCGTGGCACATTAAACTAATGTGCTTAATAATTTTCCCGGAGCGTTGTTCTTGGCCCATTACCATATCGATGGTGGCTTGTAGCGATAGGCTGGCTAGGTGAGTCTTCGAGAATGCTTAAGTGATTTAGTGAGGGAGTGAGTAATTTTTACATGATCACGCCCATCTTCCCAAATGAGGTAGGCAGAGACTACAAAACCGTTACAAAGCGAAAATTGTGATCTATTTCACGTTTCGTAGCTACGAGTATAATAAGTAATTTTAGGACTAAATGATAAATGGAAGAGGAATAGGTTGCTAGATAGTAACCTAAATGATACCAAAACTTTTTCCTTAGATGTCTCTTACAACATCCACGTGAGAAATGGAGAGGTGTTATTCAAAGCCCGACACCATAATGACAAATAATAATGTAACTATTTACTCGTCGTATCAGTCACTTTCTGTCCTGTGATGTGTTAAATGGGAATAAAAAGACTATAAAATATTTTTGACTTTGATACCTAGTGGTAAATAAGTACTCCCCCAAAAATTACACCAAAAACAATACCATTTCAGTAAATACTTTTATAACTGTAGTGTAACATTTAATGAATAAACTTTATCTTAATTTTTATATTTAAGAAAAGAACACGTCTACTATAAAAACTCGATCTATTATCACCTGGACAACTTCGAATATAGTCTCAGGTGTTCAATAATTATTGTATCGGAAGGTCAATGTAGGCTTTTGCTGTTAAAACCAGTCCACATTCACCTGGCTTTGTCGCGGCATGCGGCATTTCTGAACGTTTGGTTAACACTTGTTAACTGTTTACACTTTTTACTTAAGGTTACCCGTTTTTAATTTAACTGGAAGACGTTTGCCCTTATTGGGAACTGTTAATGAAAATTGTATGTACGTTTTTTTTTTGCGAAATGGTAATAATGGTTACAAAAACGGAACGTTCCGTGTAGTGTCGGGTTTAAAGCAATACGACAATTTTTCGTTTCTTTCGTGTCGGATTTGGGTATGTTTTAGGCGACTGCCTAGCAACCTGTCACTATTGTACCTCTTTTCACCATGTTTGCACCTAAAGTTATGCTAAAAGAACTTAATTCTAAAGCTAAAGTTAAATAAAAAAAACACATACTTAGTAGTGACAGGATGCTAGCCTGTCGCCTAAAATACACCTTAACCAATTTTCTTTAGTCGCCTCTTACGATATTCACGAAAGAAATGCATTGGTTTATACTTAGTGGTTTATGTGTTTTTGGGATTAGTTTCCCTTTGTGGATAAGTTTTAAAGTAAGTAGCCTATTTTTTGTATGTTTTATGTGCAATAAAGAGACATTTTTAAACATGCGTTTTTTTGTCGAAGACCAGCAATATCCAATTAGTTCTAAACCGCTGCGAAACCACAGATTACTAAAGTAAGTGATTCAATGCCAGCCAGTAATTTCTCCGCAAGTGAAGTAATTATTTATGGAAGCGTTTTATCATAATATACGCTTCTGCATGAACTATCGTCGGTTATGACGGACCGGGTCTCTTGTCCCTACTTATTTTAATTCTTGCAGCTGCATGTAATAACATGCAGGAGTGATGGCGGATAATCTAGACCGGTCCGTCTGGTCTAGGATTCATGGAGTACTTTTAAGGGAGTTGTGATAGCCGTTTGTAGTTTATTCAATTTTTGTGGTAATTTTGATGTAGACGCAAATTTTGTTGCTCTTTGCACTATGAAGGTACGTACAAAGAAACCAATTGATTCCTGGCCCACAGTTGGCTTAGCACAGAAAGGTACGAGTACAGGTGTGCGATGCTTTGAAACCTCAGGAAGGTTGCACTGAGTACACTAAAAAAACAAATACAGAAGAAAACGAACTTAAAAGTACAAAAGCGAACATATCCTCAGCCTTAAAGTTTAAGGGACATTACATCCGTACCAATATATAAATATGAAAGTGTGTTTGTTTGTTTGTTTGTTTGTCCGTCTTTCACGGCTAAACGGAGCGATGTTTTGACGTGATTTTTTAGGTAGAGATAGTTTAGGACACGGAGAGTGACATAGGCTACATTTTGTCTCTTCACAACCCCCCATTTCCCTAAAGTGAAGAGTGGAAGTTTTCAATGTAGAAAGCTATAAAATTGGTATGTGTAGGTACTATCTCTTCTGTGATACCCCGAATTTAACGCGAGCGGAGCCGCGGGCAAAAGCTAGTGATAAATAAGAGTAGACAAACAAAATACCTTTCTACTTAATAGCCTTAAATAGCCTAAGTATTTTGGACAGAAACTCTGGAATCGTACAGTGTGTGATCACTCTAATGCAATATAAGAGCATGAACTGTTTCTCCATGAAGTATCCAACTTCTATCACGAAACTGCTTTGCGGCTAGAATAAAATAACCATTTCTGGTCGACTGGGTAGAAATTCTGTCTTTTCAAGGACAGGATTGGAGCTGATGCACTAGTTGGACGAGAAATAAATTATCGTGACACGTGAGTATTTATTGTAATTATTGTACAGTATAAGAAATTGATTACTGTGCCACTTTGTACCCTTTCACAAGAAATGTCACTGTAACATACCATACTTTCTAACTCACCATGAAAAGCTTCAAAGTGGCACAGATATCAATTTCCTTGACTGTACACATATGTAACTATTTCAGTTGTACGTCGTGCGACGCAATAGAATACTAATCTGTTTCACAACAAAAGTCGCAAGAGTCAAGTCGTCTAATTTACTCATAAATTGACTGAATTGGTAGATTGAACTTCAAATCAATAGGTAACACGAGCGAGTCGAACGCGAGAGATTTTCTGGTGTGGATTTTTTTGCAAATATCATGCCTGCATTTCCAAATGGCGAAGACAGAGCATACGAAACAATGGATAGTCAAAAACATGACTACCTCACGTTTCGCAGCCATTTCTAGCATATTTTAGGATCTAAGTTAATAGGTAGAATAATGCTGTGCCTCCTGTGAAAAGTGATACAACTCGACTTGTACCCTTTTGTGTTTTATAGTTTAGAAATAATCAGAAAAAAATTACGAATTTTTTGGTCTAACTCACGTACTTCTAGGTGCTATAGTTTCGGAGATAATTTTGTGAAAAGTGATACAAGTAGCAGCATTTCTGCAAAAAAATTGTGCATATAGATACATATCAAGTCATACCCACTTTTTATAATCATTTTTCAGGCCATTTTTGTGTTTTAAGGTATAAGTGCAATTAAATTTATTTTCACTATTTATTTTTCCGTATTTTTTTCGGTAATATTGATACATCTACAGTTATATCACTTTGGACCAACTTTTCTAAAATAAAAACAGGGTTTAACTCAACATGTACCCACCAATCTAAGACCAATTTGATTTATATATTTTGTGATTAGTGATACATCTCGTCATGAATCATTTAGCACAAATTATTTTTGAAATGTTAAAGAATACAAATTGAATCATATCTAAAAGTCAAACTGTTCCCGTAAAATATTTACGCTATTACACAGTTGTGTAAAGTAATACAAGTGCGAGCATAAAGAATGTGGTGGGAGTGCGCGGGGCGAGGTGATTCGGGATCAGGGATGCGTGGGATCGGCTCGGCTCACGGCTTCAGTGTCGCTGCGGCTATGATAAGGTGTGGTCACGTCCAAATTCACTGTAGATCGACGTGTAAGTTGAGAGTTGTATCATTTTGCACGAAATTTCATATATTAAAATTTTTCGCTTAAGTATTGAAATATATTGCTTGACACGAAATACTGTTTAGTAAACGTGTATTCATAGCCACTGTAGCTCTTTCTTTCTGTATTTTGCATTTTACTTAAAGTATGTATCTACTTATTTGATCATAGAGATGTCATCTATCGTTTCAGATACTGTGTCTGTGCTATGATTGGTTTGATTATCTGTCTATCTAAGCTGAAACAAATTCTTTTTAACTTAATTAGCTACCAAAAAAAGCCAATTACTATCTTATTAGACAAATACTATCAACTATGCCATTATTTACGCTACTACTCTTAGGTAGGCTACTTATACTGTTATACTACTTCATTATCTACTCCTTATTACGAACTACTATTGTAATTTGATTTTTTGTTTAAGTAAGAAAAGTTTTATTGTAACAACACAAAAAATTTAGATCATTTACTACGATAAAGTTGCTCCGAATCGCTGCCAATCGGCAGGGTATCAAGAAAACTGGCAGCATTGCTACACTGAATGATAATGCCAATCTTCTGGGCGAAAAACAAGTCACCCCTGCGGGATGAGGCCAGGATATCCACGGAGGTTACATCCCACACCAGGGGCTGGCCCAGCTTCCACGGCATAAGCGTCATGCCGTCGGGCATCTTTCTAACTTCACGTGCCAAACCAGTTTGTTCAAGGACCACCGGCACGCCGACATTCACGAGGACCCAGCGGATGATGTCATTCACTAGCGTTACGTGGGATGTGCCCTGCACTTTTCCGGCAGGATAAGCCGTGGTGACCGAAAGTGTTAACTTGCACACCACATTGGCAGCGATAAGACACAACGCAAACAGTTCCCAAACCAAACGAAGTGAAGTTTCTAACCGGAAAGTGGTATAACTATTTTCTTAAATAACTATAAATAAGTAATAAATTGGATCATGAACTTGAAGGAAAGACTCTAATAGAGATATTTTCCAGGCAAATGTTATGCCTGGAGACCGAAAACCACCGAGATAAAGATAGAAGTTGTATTTATGTAGTCAATCCTCAAAACTTCGTTTAATTCGGCTATTCGATGAATGTGGCACTGGGGCGCTACATCAGCCCGCTTCTTAGACTGAAGGTCGATGAGACATCGCAGTACCGTGGAAGATTGTAAGAGCCAGTTGCAAAACTTGAGCCGCGTTAGCTAGCGTTGATGATTCGCCGTGATTGTCGAAGAGCGAGTTGCTCGGATCCGATGTGATTGGCGGAGTGCCTACCTAGAGCTACGTGAGGGCCGTGTAGTAGATTAGACACTATAAACACCAGGCATGGAATTTAGCAACATGCTAGTAGTGTACAGTGCCGTAGTCTGGCTTGCTGTTGAAACTACGTCGTTGTTATTATCTCGGTCAGAGAAGGTTGCGTTTAATGTCCAATGTCGAGAGTTACCGATGTAGTAAAGACTCTAATAGTAAGATCTCTCTCCAGGCAGATGTTATGTCAGGAGACTTAAGTCCTCAGAGAAAAAGTTGGAAGGTAATCTACTTAAATTTTCGTCCAAGTATTGTGAAACTTGAAATTTTTATAGGGGTGAAGCCAGCTTGTTTCTTATTCTATTTTATCGAAAAATTATGAGTATAAGATCTCTACTTACCTGTGTTAAGGATTATGATGAATATCTGCATAATATGTGAGTTAATTATCAATTTTAGAGGACTTTCACAAACATTGATTAATTTCCTAGAAACTTGTATTTATTTACACCGTAAATATGAATGTTAGCGAGAGGTACAACTTGATTTGTATCTTTTTGCACTTATTTTCATTGGGCTATTTTTTTGCAAACTGATACAAGTCAGGTAAATTTTACTTGGAACGAGGTACAAAGTCTCAAAATAGATTTGTCAGGGTTTTATGTTTTACTTTAGTTCAAGCAACATTGAGCTGGGAATATTTAATGCTGAGTTACAGCATTTTGCAAGTTCATGTATATCAGTTTACACCAAGAGATATTTTGAGCACTACAGGTGTGCATCAGGATATAACTGAACTTGTATCATCTGACACATAATATTTTATGGCATTAGACATTTCAATAGGTACAAGTCGAAGGTTTTTCGCGATTTTCTCCGAACGTATAATGTTTACAGAAGAACCGTAAATACACGTTTATGGAACGAATTTTTATCTATAAATCAAAGTACTTTAGTATGTAATAGACCCCTCGGTGCACGAACTAGATTTTTTTAAATCTTGTTTTTGCTCTCCTGTAAAATGACGATTTTAGACTTGTATCACTTTTCACAGGAGGCACAGAATGATAGGTGAGTTTCGAGAAAGGACTTGCTCTACTTTCTGTGCTTTCTGAGCTCTCATCAACACGGTCGCTCTTATTAAATAGGGGTCAACTCACCTATAAGCTGCTAAAATACAGAGTGAATTATTTCCCGTGAAATAACGACAAACGGTAAGCAGAGTTGCGGTTAACAGCTTGTATCTCATACATTCACTGACAACTGGTTTCAATATCAACTTAAACGGTACACATGAGCTTTAACTTGTTTATTGCTCCAAATCTATTAGTTTGGAATAAATCAAACCACTTCAATTTAACGCATCATAAGCGAATTATTGCCTCCAATATTATGCAGATTGCAAGACTACATACATCAAATTGGGCACGGAATATTAATTTTGATTTACACGCGTCAGCTTTCAAATTACTATTGTGAGTTTAGTTTTATGGAGGTGGAAAAATGAGATTTTTTTTTCTTGATTCATATCATTGCAGTTTTTCAGGGTTCGACAAAAATAATTATTAAGGTTGTGTCGACTTCGATCAGTACCATTGAACTTCGCACCCATTCAGATTTCACTTATTAACTGAGACATAACATAGAACTGAGCTCCTACTTTTCATTTATGTTTTTGATGGGATTAATTGTCGCATTGTCAATCTAAAAAAACTTGTCCAATAAGCGACTTTTATTCATAGATCCTATCACGCCTGTATTGTATGTTGTATTGGCACGTATGTACTCACCTGCGATTGGTCGGCATTGTGATGCTACGCGATTGACTAAAAGCTGGAGTTCCAAAGACTAAGCAACATTTTCAGAATTTCGAAAAAAAACATCAATTTTTTATATTTCCGGCTAACCTGTATAAGATGAGCTGTTTTATGTAATCAAAAAACAACACGACAATCATTATTCCAAGAAATGTTGCTAAGCATAAAGCTGAAACGCGAACAATTTGCAGCTTAATTTCCAAAACGATTATGCTACTAACTTTAAAAGTTGCCGTCCGAGGATAATTGCGGTATGTTAAGAACGCAGCCAAATGTAATGAAAGTCGTGAGCAAGCACTAGTGAAGTTTGTTACATTCTAAAACAACTCATAATGACAGAAGGGACTCAAAAATGTTTTCAGAATCTTGTGCATTAGCGGAGTTTTAATTTAATTAAAGCTAGCAATATTTGGTGCGCGTCTTTGTGATGCGTTCAAATGTTTATTTGTGAGTATAGAATGGATATTACTATACCCACAGGTATTTTAATAAATTATGTCTCTCCATTTCTTCTGTGGATGTCATAAGAGCCGACTAAGAATGTAGGTGAAGGTATATTTTAGGCGATAGACTAGCAATCTGTCACTATTGTACCATCTGCCAACTTAAAACCTTAATGAGTGTGCTAGAAGAGGCCACGGAACGTTAAAGAGTCATGGTTTTGTCCTCCTAGCGTTTCGTATGCTCTGCCTACTCCATTGGGAATACAGCTAGTACCTATAGCTAATATAATATCGGCGCACCGAAATTGTGCGCGTTTGGCA
Source organism: Adoxophyes honmai (assembly GCA_005406045.1). Classification (NCBI taxonomy): domain Eukaryota; kingdom Metazoa; phylum Arthropoda; class Insecta; order Lepidoptera; family Tortricidae; genus Adoxophyes; species Adoxophyes honmai. The sequence continues at coordinate 160,462 of BHDV01000112.1, forward strand.
GAAGTAGCCGCCGCGGCTCCTACATGAAGCGCTACGAATTAGCCAGAACCATGTCGAGCTAAACTCGATTTAAAACGTGAGTTATCCGTAATTAACAAGACTTATACCTTAGGCCCCAATATTTCAAGATCTATCTAGGTCTCTGGGATACGTAATGATTATGATAATATTATGGTAATGGTATTTCAGTCGTTAGGTCGAAAATTAATGTTAATTCTTAATGTCAATTACTTGCTAGGTATTCCAAGAAACGGGCTTATTTTTCTTTTGATTATGTTTTACAGAAGATTTCTAGTGTCTGTGTGAGTATATTTGAAGAAATGAATTATACGATAGTTACAACTTACACACAGATCTGATGTTACACTGGTTGGTAATAGAACGAGTCTCAATCTTCAACTATCCGGTTTTTCAGGAACTCGATTTGTTTTCAAATGGGCTCAAATAGGCTCAAGACTTATATCGAAATAGATACCGCGAGTCAGTCGTGCATTTTTATGAAAACCCAGCTTGCCACTTTTTCTCTACCTACTGTAACGTCATTGAGCGTTTTAGTGATTCGAATTGACAGGGCGAGTGAAACCGATTCAAAGATGACCGCCTTATTCAAGTTGTCCTGTCTCTAGGCAGTTAAACCTAAACGGTACAAAACTAAACGAAATCGCATCAATGGAAGAGCATTGCTCTTCCTTTTTGACTCCCTTTTGGCACGCGAAGTACATACACTTGAGTCATCTATTTCGATTGTGCTCAGGCTTCAATTAGACCAGCTTATAAGGAATGTGATCATCCCTTTCTTGCGTATATGATTAACAAGCAAAGCCTACATGATTCACCACGATAATAACCGGCAGAATAAATTGGGTCTGTAAATTGAACAATTTAATTAATCGAACGAGTGCGGGACTCGTTATACTCGCCGCACCCGTAAAGGTTCCGCCACATTTATCCACGATTTAAATACCTGACGGTACAGTGGGCGGCCATCTTATGTAGACTGTGGATTACGATTGATTTTAGTCCAAGACAAAATGAGAATATTAAATCTTAAAAAAAGTGTTGAATAACATCTCTACATTTCTTTCGTGGATTTAGTAAGAGGTAATTAAAAATGGGTTGAGGTATATTTTAGGCGACAGGCTTGCAACCAGTCACTATCATATCAACTTAAAACCTAACAATATATATGCCAGAAGTGGCATGAAGGTGAAATAGTCATGGTTTTGTCTTTGTAGTGTTTCGTGTGCTCTGCCTACCTTGTTTGTATGTACATGACTAATTAGACACCGATCGATGTTGCGCTCGTCAATTAGTTCAGTTAAATGTTAAAGAATAACACCACAGATCACCTTTAACCCTTAATTTGGCAGTGTACGGTGTGCCGGACATACCACGAGACTATCTTTTTCTATTTTTTTTACAATCATTTTTTGTAGGATGTCAACGGGGCAATGAGGCTTGAACGCAAGTTTTGTTCTTAATGCTGCCAAATTAAGGGTATCATCCAAATGAAATGATGTCTATCAATCATTTTGTTGCTTGCTGCCACTATTCTCTTTTTATTTTAAGATTTAAAATTTCAGCGGAAAAAATATTGTTTAAAGTAAATTTAAATTATGATTAGAGTGCATTAACAATTATTACTGTTTGTTATAATTATAATGATTTCAATTTAAACGGTATCAGCATCTGCCATGCCTTGTTTACTTAAAATGTGTGAGGTTCTGACAGTTAAGATTCAAATCTTAAAATAAACGGAGTATACACACATTCCTTTTAAATTTAGTTGAAAATTTATTCTAATATGGGAGTGGCAGTGGCAATATAAAGCAGTTCTAGCAAAGCGTGGCGCTTATTGTACAAGGAAGGTGCGCCAAACGACAACCGAGCCAAGGTTGCGGACACGCCTACGATTAAATTAGCAAGAGCTATGGATTTGCATTAAAGTTAAAAGCATTCAGTGGTGATTTTCTCTAATGTAATACGCTAAACTCGTTGCCGAGCGCGACGTCGAGGCTTCAAAATTAGCTGTTAATAGTAGGTATGGAATATTTGACAGTACGACTCTGCGCTCGTCAAAGATAAAAAGAAAAAAAAGTGTCAGTCAGAAAATAATACCACGGTTTTTTTTCTTGAGGCTAATGTGGCTAAAATGACAACCGAATAGATGTTTTTATTTGTATCGAAAATAAAAATATAGAATGATTTTTGTTACCTGTATAATTTTACTAGGTTGCACCATTGCCGGTACCACAGAATAGTAGGTACTTGTACTTCAGACTCTGCAATAAATGGCTGTAGAAAACAAATCAAATAATTCATAGCATAATTTAGTTTCCTTTTAAGAGTAGACTCTCAAGGAGCACGAAGTCAAAGTTTTAGTACTCTTGCTTGCAACTTGCTACTCGTACTAGTTTGCTGTAGTGCTATAATATAACCTATAACAGTGCTTAGACTTGTTTTAATAACTGTAGCTTACCATTAGATACGAACACTTGCTGCTAACTGCTATGACTGCTAAGATTTGTAGTTGAGTGAAGCGATTCAATCTAAATGCCTATAAAGCGACTGAGTTCTGTAGGCCATGTTGAAAATTTAACGAATAACTCACGTTCATTAAATCGAGTTTAGCTCAACATGTTTCAGACTAATTCGTAGCCCTTCATCTAGGAGCCGCGGCGGCTGCTGCTGCCAAGCGCGAACTGCGCGCAATGATCAATATGTTCAATATGTAGGCCATGTTCGTCACACTACAAAACCTTTAAAAAAAACTACAGACTACCGAAACATCATTAAGTTTCTAAAAAATTGTGTTATTGTATGAATTCGAAATTCGAATGCAAACGTCACGCACTCTTCAGTGTTCATTAGTATTCACAGGTATGCAGACCAGGGCATAGTTAACTTCGGACAAATCGCGACATGGTTGTAACTGCACCAGCAAATAAAGCACGTATTATGGTGCGGCGAGTTGTTTAGGACTTTGTGCCACTGAGGCTTTTGTAGGATCTCAATGCGGTCGTTTATTGAATTTGTATTCATAAATGGAAGTGTCTGCGTTGGATGATTCAACGTGTGTTTTTGATATGACAAAGCTTGAGTCGTAAATAAAAAAGATGCTTAACATTAAACTACCGTGAGACTCACTCATCTTATAAAATACGGATAACTCACGTTATAAATCGAGTTTAGCTCGACATGTTTCGGACTAATTCGTAGCCCTTCATCTAGGAGCCGCGGCAGCTGCTGCTGCCAAACCGTCGCGCGAAGAGAGCTCAGTCAGTCGCGCGAAGAGAGCCGAGGCGCGCAGTTCGCGTTTGGCAGCAGCAGCTACCGCGGCTCCTAGATGAAGGGCTACGAATTAGTCCGAAACATGTCGAGCTAAACTCGATTTATAACGTGAGTTATCCGTATTTTATAAGAAAAAAAAGATGCTTTCTGGAATCAGGCTTTGAGGAGGATCGTGTTATAAAACTATGCATACCATCGAACCAATTGATTCCTGATCCACCATAGAACCTATTCACAGTGAACGTCATAGTGACATTGCATTACTTGACAAAAGAAATGTTTATGACGTTTATTGTGACAACGTTCTGCGGTGGGGCAGGAATCAGTTGGTTCGATTGTACATACACATACATAAACCTCTCACTTGTATTCTTTAAATGGAGTAGACAGTATGCAAAACGTTACACGGTCAAAACCATAGCTCTTTTTAGTTATTTGGCCACTTTTCGCATAACTTTGGATTTAAATTTTGATAAAAAGGACATATTATGACAGGTTGCAATTTTTTGTCTAACGCATATTTTGACTTTTTTAGGTAGAAATGAAGCGATATAATGCTATCGACACCAGGCGAAGACCCAAGTCAAATTTCAAATCTATCCCACTTCTTAAAAATTGTAAACGCCAGTTACTGCATACTGAATTCAGGGCAAACAAAAACTTGTAGCAAGTACTGTACTTGTTGAATTAAAAAGAAGGAAACCAGCACAGCTGCAACTTTCAGACCCAGTGAGCTCACGACGCAGAGCAATTTTACTTCCGAAACAGATGTGTACTAAAATTACTGTACCAATACCGTCGTAGGAGCACGTAGATGATAAATTTTAAAGCTACATGAATAGAGCACGGCACTGCGGGTACAGGCAACCTTAATTCACTGTAATTTTATATAATTTACAATGGAATACAGTTAAAAGAGGTGGATAGTGAAATACGAATGATCAGCGTATTTTGTCAGGAACAACTAGGAATCTCGCCTTTCGGAGGAAAATAAGGATTCATACATTATATTCAGTGATCAGATCTAGGATGCAATTTCCCGGGGTTTACGTCCGTAATATTAAGATGGATATGACTTACAACCCCGCGACTTTTTTTGTTATTTTATTTTTAAATTAAATTTTATCAAATATATTCTTGTTTGTTTCACTTGTTTCAGAAAGTAGTAACTCGTTTATGTGTATACAAATAGAAATGTTTTGTAGTTTTGTAGTTGTGTTGATAGGAGTTATAAAATGTATTTTAAAGTTCATACATGTGTACAAGTGAAATAAACGACCTTCTTATAGCAAATATTTTTATTTTGTTTATTTAGTACACTCTCCAAAAACTTATTATTTGCACCAGCCCATTATTCAAAATCCCGGGAATCCCGAGGCACATCTACGATAAGCATAATGTTTGAGGTCGTTCACTGATTATATTATACATATATCACGCCTGTGTTCCCAAATGGTGAAGGCAGACATGAAACTCTACATAGACATAGCCACTTCTATGATATTTAGAGTTTAAGTTAAGAGGTACATTAGTGACAGGTTGCTAACCTGTTGCATAAATATACCAATAATATATAATAGTCGCCTCTTACGACATCCACAGAAGAATTGAGAGGAGAGCTGATATTTTTACCTCGACAGCACACGGGGAATAATAATTACATGTTTGTAAGAATCTGGGGACCTGAAGAGGATGATAAGAAATAAGAACTGTAGTAACAATAAATGATGCACTGCCGGTGAATACATGCATGAAGCTAAAACAGCTGCACACGATAACAGTTGAATAGACCTCCTGACCACAAAGCGAGTAAGATAGGCAAGTAGACGGGAAAAGACCGCGCGGTCGATCGCATAACCGTTAGCCAAAACTAATCAAGGATCTCTCTGGCCCACCAATACTTAAAGCCATGAAGAACACGGACGACAGAGACACTTCGATAAGCTTGGTGATGAGTGAGGAGAGAGGAGAGAATGATGATGAGCAAATGAAGGAGTGGCAAAAAGAGTGTAGGCCCATGCCTAGCCGCAGAACACCATTTTACAGGATCAGTAAAAACAGTGCTCGATTTAAATCAAATATTGGAATTAAAAAAAAAACTGTTATTTTTTCGTCTTAAGTAGAGAGATGGAATGGTAAACAGACAGTAAAATTTTAAGGACCTGCCAAATTATACGTAGTGATTTTATAGGTTATACTGAATAACTTTTGTTATGAAAACAATAACGAAATCGCAAAAATACTTTGGCTATCCCATACAAATCAGTGACATCACATCTGTCAGAAAGTATGAAACAGGCAATTGTTTTTCGCGGTTTCGGCTTTAGTGGTAAAATTTGTTCAGTATAACTTATAAAATCACAGCAGGGTAAGGTTCAAAAAAATTGTACATAGTTAAGGGCTTTAATAAAAACAAAAGTTAATTGATTCTTTTGTGTTACGACAATTACCCATACATTTTGTATAGGTAATTTTCGTTACACAAAAGACGCGATCGTGATTTTGTTTTTATTAACCCTTAATTTATGTACAATTTTTTTGAACCTTACCCAGCATATGGTAAGGCCGGTCCTTTTAATTTACACCTGTATAAGTTAATAATTTGTACTCGAAACAGCCACCTCTTCGATGCAGACTGTGCAAGTCTTATTCCGCGTGGATACGTACACCTGCAGAACTAAACTAGTTAACGTTAAATTTTAAACTAAGTCTACAAGCTAGGTACTGCAAATACACGACCAATATTGAAGTTAGTATATGTATGCTGTGCTGCTGAACCATCTGAGAAATGGGAGGAACGTGTGTCAAGACCCCGCTGGAAATGGAAGGTCAGTTTGCAATGGATACAAATTGGCTTGACGTTTGTCGTGAAAAGGAAAAATGGGGGCAATATCGGCTAGCGCTATTCAAGTAGCGTTTACGCGGTTTTTAAAGTACATGTATACGTCATGCTTGTATTTCCGAGAGGGGTAGATGAGCATGCAAACGTCACATGGACAAAATCATGGCTATTTCGCGTTTTGTAACGTTTTTAGTTAAGAGGTAATAGTCACATCAGTCACAGGTTGCTAGCCTGTTGCCTAAAATATGTATATCGTAACCTATTTCCGTAGTGGCCTCTCCCGACATCCACGGAGGGAATGGAGAGGTGGTATTCTTAAACTGATGCAACACGTGATTTACCTATATTTAAACGATTGTATTAAAAAATACATGTAGTTATTGTATATCTTGTTAAAAGTTGTGATGGTTGAGTATTTTTTACACTTTACCAACTTTGAGACGTCTAACTACACTGCAGTGGTTGATTTTGTTGTCAAATTTTTTTGCTACACAGTAAAGCATGAAAGAATAGATATGGACCTCCTGGTCCATCCAGGCGATGATTTCCTCTCCCATTTCATCCGTGGATATCGCAAGAAGTGACTAAGGAAATGGGTTTCGATATAATAATCGTTTATAATAATAATCGTTAATTTATTCCAAATCGTACAAGTTATACATAAAGTGGCTGAGACCTCCTAGTAGGTATTAATCATACCTGTGTAGCAGGAAACCTCGCTCCGCCACTAGGACATCTTAACAAACTTAGCCTTAATTAGTAGTTTACAGAGTTATGCTTTAGGTCACAGGCTAGCAATCTGACACTATTATACCTCTTTGATCTGTTTTCAAACCTAAAATTATGCTAGGAGTAGCTACCACACGGGAAATAGTGTGCTCTGCCTGCCCTATTTGAGAACACTACCGTGATTGCACTTAACGACAGATCCTGGATTAAATCCCTCGGTCAACCTAATTCCAGCCAGTACCAATCCCACTTTCTTATTTCAAATCCTGTTCCACAACCGTCATATCTAAACAAAATGGCGGCGATTGGCAATCTCCGGTAGTAGCGGGCGTGGCGGGTCACGACGCTGCACCCCAGCGCACGCGCATTGTCCGGTGCCAGTGAAAGGTACAAATACCTCAATTAGATAAGCTGTTGGCTGCGGATTTATGGTTCGTGAATAGGGTTTGGTTAAGTGGTTGATTGGGAGTTTGGTTGCATGAAGCAAATGGCATAGTTTTTATATCGACGGTGGAAAGCATAAACGCTGTAACCGACACATTGACGAAATTTTTTTTATTGCATATTTAGATTCAGTTTTTTTT
>BHDV01000112.1:171046-206810 GCA_005406045.1 Adoxophyes honmai
AGAAAATTTTACGAAGTTTTTTGGCTCTGGTGTAAAGTTCACATTTTGTGGGTTACAGCGTTTATGCTTTCCACCGTCGATATATGTGTGCGAAATGATTGGTTCCTGATCCATCATAGAACACATTGGTATATACATGCATACAAAAGACACGCCTGTATTTCCAAATTACATACCAGGATTTGTAGAACGTGCCAGGTATTTTTGCTAGCCGCGCTAAAATGTATTTTTTAGTGTTCCTTAACCAAAAGGTGAAAACGGGACCCTATTATTGAGACTTCGTTGTCCGTCCGTCCGTCGCCAGGCTAAATCTCACGAACCGTGCTTGCTAACGCTAGACTGTTAAAATTTTCGCAAACTATGTATTCCTCTGTCGCTGTAACAACAAATACTGAACATTAAAATGAATTTATTTACGAGGGGCTTCCATGCAACAAAGGTATATTTTTGAGATTTTGGTACGGGACCCTTCGAACGCGAGTTCTACTTGCACTTGACCGGTTTTTTGTTAAAGCGATGTAGATATTTTCGTATAAATATAAACAGAAGCGTCACCTGTCACTTGTTAATAATAAATTTATTGAAAACTCAATTCACACAAATTTATAGAACCTTGGGAAACACTTTTAGCATAAACACGCTCAACAGCTCGACCGTTTAAAATAATAACTCAAACGGCTCCATAAACCACGATGTCATTATTTATGCACCGCTTATTCAAATTTAATACAAAGTTTTAATTTTAATAAAACGAAACGCAATTATAGATAAAAAATATTAACTCATATTCATAAAACATAGGAAAGTTAGCGGGTGTTTGAACTGCGGATCAGCACGTGTCTCACAGAAGGTACATTCGGCCCATGAATTTAAACTACCTAAAAGATTACAATGATAAATGGACGAAAAGTCAAAGTTTGTGTTAATTACGTACCCGTCCTCAATCAGTGGATACAAAACCAGTTTTGGACAAGTATTCGGTAGATTTTATCAACGTTTGTTTACTTAATAAAACTGACAGCAATAGGTATCGCCTTGGAGATATGCCGACTTCATTAACGTAACCTGATGCACTTTTGTCTTACACGTATTGTCATTATTAGCTGTAGTTGTTGTTCGTTGTATGCGTGAACGTGATTCCGTATTGTAATGTGATTACATTTTCTGTATACCTAGAACTAATTTACATGGCTACAATTATTATGACTATATACATTCATCGCGCCTGTATTCCCAAATGGTGGAAGCAGAGCGCACAAAACACTACACAGACAAAACCATGACTATTTCACGTTTTGTGGATACCAAGAATATTTTTAGATTTTGAATTGGCAGGCATAACATCTTATTTCCTTAACCTGTTTCCTATGATTAACATTATTAAGATACATATTTGAGCATTGTTGCAAGTTGTATACTTCAGATACCTAGACACCTAAGATATGCAGAAAAGTAAAAAAAACCCTCGCCCGTGCGGTGCCGGTTTTAGAATTACACCTTTCTATTCCATGGCTGACGTAAGAGGCGTCTAAATACATAGATCAAAGTATGCTATTAGTATCACTACAAGCCTTCTTTCATCAATATTTCAACGAAAAATTATGCTTAAAAAGGCAATGAAACATTTTATGTGGTCTACCTTCTTCATTTGGAAATAAAAGGCGTCATTTATGTACGTAATTTTACCTTGAACTTTCTTTACTTTGTTAAGCTCCTTAAAAGTACAAGTCACTGTTATTTTAACTGCATTTTAGTTACGACAACAATATACCAGTTCCCAATTATTCTCTTAAAATAATCATTCACTCGTCACCCGCTACCATGCACATGGTTGCCTTGGAGCGTGTTTAATTGACAAGGGACTGGTCTTGTGCTTTCACATAGCGTTTACCCAGTAAATGATCTACACAAACAAATAAAGCTACTTTGTGTCTGATTACACCCCATTAACAGTGATGAAAACTCATTGAAATCGTAAGGGTTGGCTCTACAAATTAACACTATTAGCATGTAACACCAACGTGTCACCATAATGTAATGATGACGACTCTTTGGCATAATTTCAATGAACTTTTATCATTCATAACGAGTTTTGCTGATCATCAATCACATTGCATTTACACGCAAAGAAAACTCACTAAGTATTTACGAAAATAAACTTTAGAACAAGGTTAAATAAAGTAATGGATTCACTAATCAAACAGATTTCATGTAATTTCTTTAAGTTACAAAGAAAGCAAAAAAAAAAAAACATAAACTGACTTCTACTTTATTAATACTAGTGTTCCATAGGACTCGAGCCTTTTAGCTCTTTTCGTTAAGGTTGGCTTTGATTTTAACGCCTAGAGGGCTGAAAGCCTAAAAAGCTCTTTAGCCCCAAGCCTTATTATATTCGGCAGCCTTGACTCTCGGAGCTCGTAACCCTAATAAAAGGCTATATATTATTAGACTTTAAAGTCCTTGTCAAAATATTGAGACTTAAAATATTTTGGCCTTCAAGCTTCTTTAGGCTCCGAGGCTTAAAAATATTTAATTGATATTTTTAAAATATAAGAACATAGAAACACAGCTATGACATTTTTAAAACGTTTAATGAAAAAAAATATTTAATCGGTTAAGTGTTGGAGAAGAAATCAGGGAACTACGAAGCGTTTTTTACACTATTATAAAAAGGCTTAAGCCTTAAAAAAAGCTAAAACCCTTAAAAAAAGGCTATAGTCTTTTTTAAGACTACAGCCTAAAAAAAAGGCTATGGCCTTTTTGAGACTACAGCTTTATTAAAATCACTAGCTCTTTGAAACCCATTCCATTAAGCCAGCTCTAAAAAGCCCTCTGGAGCTTTAAAATTTGGGCTAAAAAGGCTCGAGTCCTATGGAACACTAATTAATACACTAGCTTTCCGCCCGCGGCTTCGCCCGCGTGGAACTCGGTTATATTGCGGTATAAAGCACAACTATAAGAAAACTTCTCGTTTCAAACGACACACAGCGCCATCGATCTATCATCTATCGATCGATCATCGATCGATATTGGTCTATCATCGTTTGATATCGATCTATCAAGCAAACTATATTTTTGTTTTCCCTCGGGAACAACAATTTTTTCCGGGATAAATCGTACCCTATTATTTAATCCGAACTTCTATCTTTACGTCTGCAAAATTTCAAAGCAATCGGTTCAGTAGTTACGGCGTGAAAGCGGAACAAACAAACAAACAAACAAACTTACTTTCTGACTTATAATATTAGTAAGGATAAGGATAATAGTAGTCACTTAAAAAAATCAGTTCATTCGTTTGCCAAACAATAATTTTACAAAATAAAATTTTCAGCAAACATTAATTTGAAATTACCACAAATTAAATACCAAACCCTTATTTAAAGGTCTGCAACAAAATCCATTTAAAGGTATTACTCTTGTACGCCGAAAATTACACACATGTTTCACACTATGCAGATTCCATACTGGGTTTATACTGTGCTTGAAACTTTTATTTGGAGAGAAGATAATTACAAAGCTGTCTGTACGAATGTCTCCATTCGTCTTTGTTGCGAAACGAAAACAGTGTTAAGTTCAAAAGCTTTTACAATGTTTCAATTTGTACCGTCGACTACCAATAGGTACAATGTAAAGAAAAATTACAGTTACAAAGTTACTTTGTTCCATTATTTTCTGTTTTTTTTTTCGTAATCGGTTGAATACAGTTAATGTATGTCACACATATTTGGGTTGTTAAGCAACATTTATAGATTATTGTGACTTTATATACATACATAATACATCACGCATGTATAAACAAAAGGGGTAGGCAGAGCATACGAAACGTTACATAGTCAAAAGCAATTTATATTTCATGTTTTGCAACCACTTTCAGCATGAACACCGATTTTAAGTACTTAATTTGGTAAGTTTAGATGTGATGAAGAAAAGATTTACGTACTTTATACCTTATCGGTTTAGGTAGTTAAATCAATGTAAACAATCTTGACGTGTCTTTTTATTTAAACGTACACTTTATAAATCGAAATCTTTACATTTTACAATTTAGGTATGAAAAAATCATTTACTTTCATAATTGAATTGTATAGTGTAACGATTTTCATTTATACATACATACATACATATCCTCACGCCTGTATTCCCAAGAGGGGTAGGCAGAGCACATGGATTCAAAAATCCAGTGCCACGTTTAGCAATTTCAGAGTAATCAGATGATTAAACGTGATATTGCAGTGACAGGTTGCTAGCCTATCGCCCACAATACACTAACCCCTTTCCCAGAGTCGACTCTTACGACACCTTTCATTTATAGACTGTGTATTTCAACAAAAAGACATGTCAAGATTGTTTATATTGATTTAACTACCTAAACCGATAAGGTATAGACGACTATCATAGATAATTTCATCTGTTTCAAATAAAAAAGTAATTATGTCACGTTTCTTGTCTTATGTCTATTGAGATCATAGGTGTGATTCTATGAATGTGTGTAGGTATGTTATTTTCTGATAAAGATTATTATTAACTAAGTAATAGTAACTGTTATACATGGTAATTCTGCCATGCAGAATCTACGCGTTCCCTTCTGTCTAACGCAATAATAATATACAAACCCTCTATTATCATAAAACATAATGTTAAGACTTAAGTTTTAAGTTTTTTCACGAAGAACAAATCTTTCAACTATGACTCGGCTAGCTCATTAAACTAAAATTGGATTCTTAAGACATTTAAGTACTTTGAGTCCATTAAATGTGATTTAATTAAGACTTTATAGCAAGCCAAGTTCAGTAGAGTCAGCGTGGGTAAATTTACCCATTAATGCGGGAGGTTGTATTTTATTACCCCGTTCGTTTATTGACAAGGCAAGGTAAATTGTTTTGTAGGTGGATTAAGCTGAATTACAGGCTTCTGTTAGGATTAAGTATCAGGTTTGTTAGCCAAATTAGTAGCTGGGGAAAACTTGGAGTCGGTTGGGTAATTCTTGCTAGCTTAACGATTCTACTAGCAACGTTGTGCTGGTAATGTAAAAGAGCGAATAGCATATACCGTGATTAATAACTTAACCAACTTTAACAATTGATAACTGAAGATAGCTTGAAATAGTCAAGATCATGGTTTTGTCTATGTCACGTTTCGTATGCTCTGCCTACCCCGTTTGGGAACATTGGCGTGATTGTATGTATGTATGTATGTAACTGAAGATAATTCTCTTTTTATAGTCAAATATTGAGATTTAGATTGCTTTAAATGAAAGGTTGTCACTTTTTATAACTCTTTCATCTGTTTAGAGTTAAAATTCTACTGAAAGCGCCTATTAAATGTAAATCTTGTTTTGACTGTAAATGATTTAATGTGCTTCATTTATCTCATTCGTAAATATACCATATGAAATATTATTATTTAGAAGTGACGAATCCGCGGCTCCTAGATGAAGGGCTACGAATTAGCCCGAAACATGTCAAGCTAAACTCGATTTAAAAAACGTGAGTTATCCCTAACTAATGAGTGAGTCTCACGGTAGTTTAATGTTCAATTCGATTTTAGTAAAACCTAGCTTATAACAACACTAGCTTTCCGCCCGCGGCTTCGCCCGCGTGGAACTCGGTTATATTGCGGTATAAAGCACAACTATAAGAAAACTTCTCGTTTCAAATGACACACAGCGCCATCGATCTATCAAGCTAACTATATTTTTGTTTTCCCTTGGGAACATCAATTTTTCCGGGATAAAGAGTAGCCTATTATTTAATCCGGACTTCTATCTTTACGTCTGCAAAATTTCAAAGCAATCGGTTCAGTAGTTACGGCGTGAAAGCGGAACAAACAAACAAACAAACTCACTTTCTGACTTATAATATTAGTAAGGATAAGGATGATGAAAATCGCTTTTTCGCAAAATAATTCGTAATTGTTTTATTTGGTGCCCCGTGAGATTATATTACTTAGGTGTGGTGAGATTATTGATGTGCCAGAAAAAAATCCAATTTTCTGGAGTTTCTGAAAATTTCTCACATTTTTGATCAGAATATTTGCTTGTTTCACAATAAACTCCAGGACACTCCGATTTTATACATTGTATTTTTTTGGTTATCAATTACTTTCCGCTAAATTGTTTTAAAAATATTTACAGCGCGAAGTAAAAAACCATTTATGGCTTCTGAGACCAGGGTAACGATGGACGGCGGCCCTTGCAATCATTACAAAGTATTTTATTTTTTGGGTCATAAAGATGTTTATTTCAAAGGCTGTAAATCGAGGGAAATTTAATTAATAATTATGAGAACGGCGCGCCGAAGTAACAATTTTTATAACTATTGTAAAAGTTTGAGGCTATCTAAGGCGCCGAGCCGTTCAAACTATCTCAAATTCCTGCCACAGAAAGTTACGAAAATATTTCCTTTGTTGCTCTCCCCGGCTAAAAAGGTTATAATAATAAAAATAATTAAATCAAGTTTAACTAGTGCTTTGGTCTAACCCGTAGCCCTTCCTCTAGGAGCACATTTTACGACACCGCTTTGTTTGCGCGTCAGTTTTTCTGACAGTAGTTCCATGTCTGTTCAAAATAGAAACATGTAGAAAATTTAAGTTGCAATAACTACGTAATTTACAAAATTTAGTAATACTTGATTATTTCTTTAAACACGTGTGTGGTATCTTGTTTTTGGCGTTTTAAAAACCTGAAATAAAAAAACATTGAATATGGCATTACTGAACCAAAAACCAGCAGAGCTTAACAAGTTTACGCTATGAAAAGATATCGTCACAGCAAGTTTTTGAAATGTTATCTGTATTAAAAATAAAGAGTAATATGATATTAACAGCCCTTTACTCGAACTCTTCATTATTAATGTAATATTAATTAATTTATGTAAAACTGTATACAATATCCTCACAGAATTATGTAATTGTATTTCTATACAAACATTTAACAGATGAGATTTTCTGTTTAAAAGACTGAATGTAATAGATTTCAAAGATGCCTCCTAAACTAAAATTAAAACTTTAGCTGCCGCACTTAATTAACTAACTTACGTTCAAGTAAAAAGAAGACATAAGCGCAAAACAAATGAGGATACGCCACCATTAATTGAATGTCATTTCTAAACTAATGACCAAAAGATCGATCGGAGTCTCTTTGAAAGCTTAATTATGTTTATTCGTGCTCATTAATTCTTGGACCAGTTCAATTAATCGATACGTTTATGGGTGACTACATAGAAAACTTTTTAAGCGATAGTGGTTCGGGAAATGTGTTCCTCTAAGAGGTTTGAGTTAATAGGAATAATGACGTCTGTTTATTTTATGTCTGTGGCAATGCTAAGAATGTAATGTAGGGTCTTACCGGTAATAGTAAGAGATAAAGACACATTTTTAGAAGGTAGATGGTTAGAGAATGTGTAAGTGTAACGATAATGCACATACTTTGAATATTAGTAATACACTGTTGAGGAATATTAGGTATATTGAAATTACGAGAGAATACTTACACGATACAACAAAAGAAATGGCACAGCTAGATTGCATTTATAAAGCAGGTCAGAATACTACAGAATACTAGAATAATAATATTTTATAATGTCACCTCTCCATTTCTTCCAATGGATGTCGTAGGTAGCGACTAAGGAGATTGTTTCAGGTATACTTTGTGCGATGGGCTAGCAACCTGTCA
The DNA here is from genome assembly GCA_005406045.1 of Adoxophyes honmai. Lineage (NCBI taxonomy): Eukaryota > Metazoa > Arthropoda > Insecta > Lepidoptera > Tortricidae > Adoxophyes > Adoxophyes honmai. The sequence continues at coordinate 178,719 of BHDV01000112.1, forward strand.
CCATTATACCTACCTCATCTGTTTTTAAGCCTAAAATTATGCTAGAAGTGGCTGCAAAGCGTACAGTAGCCATGGTTCTGCCCATGTCACGATTCGTGTGCTCTGCCGCCTCATTTGCAAATACAGGCGTGATTGTATGTATCGTATTTATGTGTAATTTTCGTCAATGAAACGAAGCCAATCCACACTGTACAGGAGAAAAAAATCTAGGTAGGTGTGTATCGTAAATCGACTTAATTAACATCAAACACCATGTTTGGTCTGCATGCAACCTCAGTTACCCCAAATTGACATCGGAAATCGTTCAAAACTAATGAAAAAACCGCTGTTCATAACAATCGCCTGTCTAATGGTCCTAATCGGTGGAGATTCCGCTCGTTGCACCAGCCACTGCCGCGGCAGAACAAATTTGGCTGAGATCCAATTACCCGAAGTGACTCTGCAGTAATAATCGATTTGGAAAAACGGAGTTACAAAATGACAGGTGGCACTGAATACCCACCGCCGCGGAACGAATGGCCCATGACAATCGCTTTAATTAATCATTCGTAAGGAAATTCGTTTAAAGCTAATTCAGCTAATAAGACGCTTTTTAGAACTTTTGAATGTAATAAATTGGATTGCTGAGGCGTTCAGGGTTTTGTCACTTAAGGAGATTGCAGTTTGAACAGATATTTCCGTTTAATAATTAGGAAAATCATTCGAGTTTGAGTAGTTGACTCTTCAATCCTTTGCTCATTGAAAGGTTTATTACAATTCCCTAAATTGAAAACTGAGACTTTCTTCATTCAAATTTAAGCCATGTGACTTTGACATAAAGTTTTAGATAATTAATAGATTAGTCCGATCCTACACCGGCAAGACAACCAATCGTCCACATAAACGCATATCCTGTTACCCTCAGCGTTGGAGGTTCACTTAAAACCTTCTTAACACTCATTAACCCCAAAATTTCTTGTAGACACTTGATACTACGTTGTATCAAGTCCCGATCAATATGGAAACTTCACGCTTTTATCGACCGTTGAATACGAAATTTGATTCTTCATAACCGTTTAAACGATTAAGTCAACAGACCTTTATCACACTATAAAAGCTGAATAAACATTCCATCGCGACACCTTGGCTATTTGTGCTTATGATAGCTTAGTGGAATGAGCGATATGATACCGCGTGTTTCAGTAACGGGGCGATTATTCGAGCGTTTCAACTGCCTCATTCATCTGGTTAGATTTTATTTGGAACTACCTTTTGCACGCGGCTTCGCTCGCGTTAAGAAGTATTTTAGGAAAATGGGGGGTTATGAAGAGACAAAAAGTAGCCTATGTCACTCTCCACACTTTTGACTATCTCTACCCAATAAATCTCGTCAATCCGTCGCCCCGTTTAGCCGTGAAAGACGGACAAACAAACAAACACACTTTCCCATTTATATTAGTAGTATATGGATTGCTGCAGACTTTGACATCGTTTTTGGCTATTTGTTAAGAGCTCTTGTTCCTCTAATAGACGACTAAAGGACGATATCAGGATATTATTCCATTTTTACAGAAAAGTGTCCAGATGAATGTGACGGTTGAAACGCTCGAATATACGCCCAACGGATGTTTCAATGGCAGTGAGTGTCAAACGAGTATTTTAATTCGGTATCACCCTCCGGTGGGCATACTTGATAAACTTTGACCTTTCCTCCGCTTACTAATTAGTATTTCAATAAATTGAGCAAGCTTCTGATGTTTTACATTTACGTTAATGTTCACTTTTATCAAAGCCTCTTCTTTATTTATTAAGGAACTAGCTTTCCGCCCGCGGCTTCGCCCGCGTGGAACTCGGTTATATTGCGGTATAAAGCACAACTATAAGAAAACTTCTCGTTTCAAACGACACACAGAGCCATCGATCTATCATCTATAGATCGGTCATCGATTGATATCGATCTATCATCGATCGATATCGATCTATCAAGCAAACTATATTTTTGTTTTCCCTCGGGAACATAAATTTTTTCCGGGATAAAAAGTAGCCTATGTCACTCTCCATGCCCTAAACTATCTCTACCTAAAAAATCACGTCAACCCATCGCTCCGTTTAGCCGTGAAAGACGGACAAACAAACAAACAAACAAACAAACAAACAAACACACTTTCACATTTATATATTGGTACGGATTACGCAATGTTGTGTACTCAACCAGTATTCTAGTTGTTACGGATTTGACCTGTCTGCAGGAAGGTTTTTCATTAAGCTAGAAGCTGCAATTTACAAGCGGAAGACTCTATTGACTCTCGTATATTAAAACGATTATATGTCATTATTTATCCGTACCAATATATAAATGTGAAAGTGTGTTTGTTTGTTTGTTTGTTTGTTTGTCCTTCTTTCACGGCTAAACGGAGCGATGGATTGACGTGATTTTTTAGGTAGAGATAGTTTAGGGCACGGAGAGTGACATAGGCTACTTTTTATCCCGGAAAAAATTGATGTTCCCGAGGGAAAACAAAAATATAGTTTGCTTGATAGATCGATATTGATCGATGATAGATCGATATCAATCGATAACCGATCGATAGATGATAGATCGATGGCGCTGTGTGTCGTTTGAAACGAGAAGTTTTCTTATAGTTGTGCTTTATACCGCAATATAACCGAGTTTCACGACTTCCACGCGAGCGAAGCCGCGGGCGGAAAGCTAGTTATTACAATAAAACCCTGTTTATACGTTTTTAGATAATAAACCTGCGGTTGTAAGGTAACGGAATTCCCTTATTTAATTTGGCACATAAAAAATAATCTATCTAATATACTTTAGGCGACAGGCTAGCAACCTGTCACTATTGTGCCTGCCACCTCAGGACCTAAAAAATATTATGCTAGAAGTGGCCACAAAGCGTAAAATAGTCATCGTTTTGTGTGCTCTGCCTACCCAGTTTGGGAATACAGGCGTGAGAATATGTATGTATGTATCTATCAAATAAAGAATCAAACAAATCCTTCCAATTTTAATGCTCAACTCAAAGAGAGGTGTGACATATTATTTTTAAGTTACATTAAAATTTAAGCCAAGTTCCAGCAAAACCGGAATGAGTGTTTTTGAGGAACGGTCGTATGAAATGAACATTTCTCTACATTTTAAGTTGCTTGGGTTTTTCTGATTTGCAGCAATTTGTTCTCTATCGATATTCAAACCCAAGTCCATCCTCCCTTGATATATCTGTGCTTTTCTAATTTTATATGAAACAAGAACTAGCGGAGAAGCTTCAACTGTAAGCCGCTTACTCTGCTTGAACTAGTGCCTTTAATCCATAAAAGTGTTGAACACTGCAATAACCCAGCTTCGCGAACTGTTTCGATGTTCATTTTTATATCGTCAGGCTTTTGTCAAGACCCCTCTATCTAATTTAGCAGTTAAAAACTGAAAATTTGAACTTATTTAAAAATAAATATAATTTCCACCAGGCAGTAGACGAAAAAGCAAATCTAATAAGTCAGACGATGTTTTTAGGGTTCCTTAGTCAAATGGTAAAGAAAGTAAAACCTCATGCCTGTCTGTGTCTATCTGCCTGTCCGTCCGTATGTCTCAGCCAATTTTTACGAAACTTAAAAAATAAATCTTTATAAAAAATTCCAAAATAAACAAACTGTTCAAATGTTCGACATAACATCCATAGGTACATACCGTTACGCCTCTTTTCCACAGGGGTAGGCCGAGACTACTTTGTTCCACTAGCTACAATCCTTACACACTTTTGCTTCATCCATCATATTTGACTTTTATATGAAAAATCGCTTCTGTCCAATTTGGCTATATATGTATTTCAACTCACATAAATCTATAAGGCCACTAAGCCCTGCCCTTTTTAAACGCGACCCGAACCTATTTGAATATGAATACGAAAATCCGAATACGGTTCCTAGATCGTGGCCAATAAATACTGACTCGGTTAGAGGTGTTAAGAGCGTCTTTTCATCCTTAATGTCCCATTGATGTGTCCGTCACACCTTCTGACTAAGGATCGGGCTTGTCTTGTTGGGCCCTAATTTATGGATGAATTAGGTCCAGAAACACGTTCTATGTTGGAACCTGTAAGAAATATCAATTTATAACACGTACAGTCAAGTAAATTGATACTTATGCCACTTTGAACCTTTTCATAGTGAGTTTCATATTGCTTTGATTAGTAGAAAGTATGGTATGTCACAGTGACATTTCTTGTGACAAGGTACAAAAAGGAACAGTTATCAATTTCCTTGACTGTACCTACATATGTTGCTCTTATAAATTCGCTTGATAGTTGGTAAATTTAAAGGTTTATTGCAAGACATTTCTTTCAATGATTCATCGCTAACTTTGTTTTGCATCGGTATTTTAAAAATTAAGCGCTCAAAGTTTAATGAGCAAGCAGGCGGCGATCAAAACAACCGTTTCTGCTGACCGTACAAGGTGAAGGCGATTCGCCTGCGCCCACGCAACTCAGAAACCGTAAAGGTAGTTAGTTATATATAAACCTATACTTATGTAGCTATATTTGTGTACATAGTGAGCAATCACGGCCCGTAAGGCAGTCCGAAGCAATAATGATGTCTCGTTCAGTAACATTTATGTGTAAGAAAAACTGAATGAAAAAATGTAACAGGTTTCATGATGGCTGTAGATTACTTTGACATTGAATTGATTCCTAACCCAAATTGGAACCTTTTTACAGTAAACGTCAGTGTCATTGCATTGTTTGACAGAAGATATCTTTGTTACCCCATAGTTTAGGTACGCTCTGCGGGCGAAATTTCGTGAAAGGTCTACAAAATCTTCGGCAAGCAGGTAACTGTAGGAAGAGACATCAATATTTTTACGCCTAAACATGTTTGAGATTGGACCTCCTATACATAGTCCTACTACCTATTCTAAGGCGGAGGGTCAATTAATTGCTTCGACCATATTTCCGCAGGTTTTCCTCTAGCACAAAATGTTTGTAACCCCTTTAAGAAGGTGGGAACAACTGACGTTTTTTAACAAACGCCTTGAACTAAATTGTCTATGCATACTAATGTATCGGTACTTTTGCATAGTGTGCGCAATTATTACGTAGTTTCATCCCATGTAAGTATATACTTTTTATAGTCATACTATTAAAAGTAATGGTGTTGACATTCAACCATGCAAATGCTATGGTTACAGACTACACCGACCGGCCTTAAATATATATGGCCGTAAAAATGCTATAACTTCTTTAAATAAATGCTAATTAACAAGTTAACACACTTCGTTACTCGAAAAGGAAGTGGCTTATGGATACGCCAAAATGTTTTAGTTTGCGTGAGAACTGGAACGCTTATCACGGTGTGAATTATTTTTATTTGGAGATTAAGATAGTGAAATGATATTGATAAGTTTGGGTCAATGACATGCTTTTTTTAAGTTAGTAAATATTACAGACATAATACATTAAGCATAGCTTCTTCAATGTTTTTTTTTTTTTTTTTTAATAACTAAATAGCATCCAATCGATATGTCGGTCTCGCTTTGGATCAGAAATTTAGTGTCGGCTTCTCCTTTTTCCGATGCCCATCGCCATCTAGGGTTTGATAAAATCTGATTCACTGGATTTATACTTACTTTGAGTAGGTACTTAGGTACTTAACATTAAAAACAAAATAAAATACTGACGAATATTAAAATTGTTTATTTTATAAACAAATAGTTATTTTATAAACAATATCATAACATTGACTTGAGAAAGCATTTAAATAACATTTTCAATAGCACTTTTTTGCATTTTCTTTACAATAACTTACTAATATCACAGACTTTTCTTAAAGACAAAAGTTATACATCACTTACGTAGTTAATTTACTTAATGATAATAAATATACAAAGTATTTTTTTCGGAGCTATCTGTCAAATGCTCTGTACGAATCGATAACTGTAAACATAGATACAAATTTGGGTGACTTTGTAAACAAGTTTATAAAACCTAAGGTGTACAATATACATTTACGTATGTATAAAATTTTGTTGTCATTCTAGTTTGTATAGAGCTTACTAATTTGTCATTTTCCGTCTTTAATTGTTTGCGTCACAACCTAGAAATGCGGATAAAATTATAATATTTAATCTTATAACAATCGGGCACTAAACCGATATTCGAGAAAAACATATGTGAGAAAAAACAAATCTGTCTTCAAAACTACAACACATTTAAAAGTTCCTATAGCTATTGCACTTCCACTTTTTTTGTAAAAGGTCTTTTCTAAAATTTTAAAGTTCGTTAAACAGTCTTTGATTTCTAACCTCGTTCGACAACCTTTTTTTAAACTGTTTAGTTAGTGATCAGAATTGTAAACCTAACAGTCTGTTTTGTTACGGTCGTACTAAAATTCAGAGCAAAAACAAACAATATCACACTCTTGCACGCGTATCATGATTGGGTAGTGCTTTCTAGGTAATCTTAAAACGACACCAACATTTTACAAAATCAACTTTTACCCAGTGGCAACGACTGATTCTCTTAAAGAATATGATACTTTGTAGCTCGTTAATATAATAACAATTGGTCCTGACACAGGTGTTCGTACGTCGGCTATCTCGGGCAGAAACTAAAGTGCGGGAACAGAAAACAATGTAGAGACAGGAACCTGGAACAATGGAGGGCATGTCGTAATTCGCTTTTATCTCGCGTCAGCGGCAGGCAATACAATTTTCTTAGAAAAGTTGGCCAGGGTAACACTTAACGTGAATGAGGCGGATAGTAGGCGGTTTTGCTCGTAATTGTTGTGGTGTAAACGTTTTGTTTGTCTCTATTGATGGAGACGTTAATTTAGCCACGCGTTCAATATGTATCGAGCAGATGTCTCACTGAGTGGGGGTTAAAGAACAAAATAATGTGAATCATTGCAACTTGGTGGACATGACGCTCAATACAAGTAAATTCAAAATTCAAAGCTATACTATTTATGCGAATAGGCACCTAAGAGCCCTTATGCGTCTTTCTTGAGTCCACCTCCAAAAAGATCATCATTGCCAAAAATAAAATAACAATCATCAGAAAATTTATTTTTTTAAATAAAGTTTTCTTACAGCCACATTGTTGCTTGTGTAGAACGTGTACAAGAGCCAAAGCAAAGCGTTGGACGAAGTATTTTATCCCATTATGTCCTATTTAGTTTACCTTTAAACCATCTATCACAATTTGCATCTACAACAAAACTTCAAATTCACGGATGTATTAACTCACCTAGTAGGATCGTAGCGCGTGTCGAAGCCAGGAACATTGACCACATTCCACTCATTCTGGACTTTGGAGTAGCTGAAGGAAACCTGGTCCCTGAAGGTGTCCGGGTCTAGTAACTTCATCTGTTCCAGGTGAGAATGGAACTCTGGCATCACCGTCAGGTTCTTATGCATTATGTTTTCTAGACAAAGAAAAGTTTAAGTGAGATAAGAGTGAATGTATGATTTTTTTATGAAACTTTCAAACAATATTGCAGTTTTATCAGACTACCAATCAAAGTCTATAATTGAATTTTTGCCTTTAATCATTTTGATTTGTAATTTATTTTCAGTTAAAAACATTTCTGCCGGATTACTAAATTTATATACCTTTAAGTAGAAAATACATAAAATATCCTGTGCAATCTTACCTATAACATATCCTAACGACACGTCGTCTGGGAATCGTACATTTTCACAAATACTGATGAATCTCCCTCCACTGCGAAAGAAAAGTACTGATTATTATACGAAATAAAAATTATGACAATTTTTTTTTTGACAAATAAGAAGCGCCCTGCATGAACACAATCGTAATTATGTAACTTAAATCCTAAAAGTAATGTTGCTATAAACAAACGTATAATATTCCCGATTTTGTATAATGTGAAACGATTTGTCCGATCTACTCTATTTAGTAATTCAGGCAAGATGTTTACGCATGTGTGTGTTTTATTATTTAAAACTGGCAGCTACAAGTAAGGGCATGTTCACAAAACAAGAAAGTTAAGTTTTCCCATGCGGGTACAGAAAGACTAACAAAGTTCTCACATGTATAAAAATGCCAACCTCGCATGCGTACAAAGTACCTATATCATTAATTTGCCTTTTATTGGAACGGAATGCAACCGGTAACTAGAAACTTAATAACCTTGACATGTTTTTACTATACTTATTAATCATGTCAGTCTGTGAATGGATACTTAAAGATATTATCTCTAAAGTAGATTTGTGTCCATTTCCGTCTAAGGCGGATTTAAGTTGAAACTACTAAACCGATGTTTATACATTGTTAAAGTATTAGAACGTCAATTTTACGATATCTCTTTCAGTATGGTTGAATAAAGAATGTCGATAGCAAAACCTTATTTCTTACTTAAGAAATTACTAAGTCTGTAAGGATCTTGAACTAATGGCTCAGGATGACTTCGGCCACAGTTTCATTTCGTCACCTTCTTAAGTCGTCCACAGTGCCATGTCGTCAGCCTACAATTCCTAAATCGTCACCTTCCTAACTCGTCCACTTTCTGATGTCGTCAATACCCCATTTTGTCTACATTCCTATTTTGACCACAGTGCCAACTCGTCCACTTTCTGATATCGTCAATGTCCCATTTTTGTCTACATTCCTATTTCGACCAAAGTGCCAACTCGTCCACTTTCTGATATCGACCTCAGTGCTACTTGGTCAGCATCACCAGTGCCAACTCGTCCGCCTTCCTATATCGACCACAGTGCCAACTCGTCCGCATTCCTACCACAGTGGTACGATAAAAACGATAAAGTAGTCTACTAAAAGGCAGTGCTTTTTAACCGACTTCAAAAAGGAGGAGGTTCTCAATTCGACCAATTGTTTTTTTTTTTTTTTGTGTATGTTACTCGATAGCTCGGAGACCCGTGGACCGATTTTAATTTTTTTTTTAATCGAAAGGGTATAACTTGAAATTGGTCCCATTGGCACGAACCCGGCACCACACTTGCCTAAGTAATGATAATTTTGCTAAGTGTATGTATACATAGTTGACGAGTTAGCACTGTGGTCTAAATAGGAATGTTGACCAGTTGGCACTGTGGTCTAAATAGTAATTGTTGACGAGTTGGCACTGTGGTCTAAATAGTAATGTTGACGAGTTGACACCGTAGACTAATTAGGAATGTTGACGATTTGGCATTGTAGTCTAATTACGAATGTAAACGAGTTGATACAGAGGCCCACGTAGGAAAGCGGACGAAGTAGGGAAGTGACGACATAGGAATGCTGGCGAATCGGAACAGTAGACCATATGCGAATGAGAACGACTTAAGAAGGTGACGAAATGGAACTGTGGCCGAAGTCATCCTGAGCCGAACTAATGAACTAGCTTAATTACGTCCCACTGCTGGGCACAAGCCTCCTCTCAGTATAAGAGGGCTTGTGTTACAGTTCCTTCCTTCTTCCTTAAATTCCTGCCTTAAGACTGAAGCTAAACTTATTTGTTTGAGTTACGGTTGAAGGTTAACTGGCAGAGATTACTTTTGGGAGGAGTTCAGCTATTTTTTTGTTTTATGAGTATCTGCTATATATAATCACACATACATACATACAATTCCGAAAAACTTGCAGCTGCAAGTCTAAGAAACTAGAGCACAACTAAACCTATTTTTAGACACATTATAACATCCACGGAAGAAAAGGAGAGGTGTTACCGACATCACACATAAGTATTAAAACTTTATGGTATAATGGTAAACAGTATTAAAATTATATGGATGTATATCTGAAATAAATATTTTGAATTTGAATTTGAATTTGAAAACATAAAACACAAATTCACACATTTATTCATGTGTCTGAATTGTGCACATATGTTAGTTTCAAAGCCATTGTGTTCAGATAATGTTTGAATGATTTGCAAAACGTTTTGATCACGTCAGTAAATATAATCGCTATAAGTACCAAGTTGTTTACATAATGTGCAGCGGACGTTAAATTTACCTCACTGATCCCTACTGTTCCGATGTATCGTGTCTTAACTTCTGAACCTGTTTTGTTTCCTTATAATATGAGGACTCACCTTGCAATAGGTAACATTTTTAAAGCCAAGCTCCGACTTATGCAGACGCCAGCTCCGCCGGTTCCAAACCAAAATGAAAACTTCAACTGCAACAAAAACGAATCGTTACATACACATAAAACGTGACGCCTGCATTACCAAAATGGGGTAGCAGAGCACTCGAAACGTTTCATAGCTAAATCCATCCATATTACGGTTCATAGCCCGCCACTTTTAGCATGATTTAAACAAAGATTTAAGAATACAGGAGTTTATGTATAATTAAACACTCAAAACAAAAATTCAGCAGCGTGTTAACGATCGTCCATTGTTTTTTCAGTGGACATAACACTAAAAATAATTTGAATAAAGGTTTAGGAAAGTTGTTGTACCTTTTTGGCCCCTCCTTTTTTATTGTAAAACTTGACAGGCTCGTACACCGAGGTACGGCCGAGGTACCAGTCCTCCTTGTAGTTGTACCCCTTCAGTACCGCCAGCAGCCGCGGTACATTCACGTAGTTGTCGTCGTCGAAATGGCAGAACCATCTGGTGGAAACAGAGTTAATTTATAAATAAGTTCTATTGATAAAGTTAAATCAAAGTGCCCTTTACCCAGCCGTGGGTTGAACGTTAATTTGATTGATTAAACAAAGTTAAAAGGATTCTTGGAATTCTAATAAAGTCTCGTTTCAAACGCTAGGTAATGAATAACTCGCTTCTGTATCTAGAGTACCATTTACAACTGTTATGGCGAGCTTCATAAAAATTAAGGACAGTAAAAACTGGAGACTAAAGTGTGATTACGATATAAATTCTAAGGGACCTGTAAAACAAAATTGCGTCCAGTGTATGTAATTAGTGTGGTATAATTTAGTGGCATTACTGCCGACGCAAATAACAGGAGCTGCGCCCGCGCAACCGCACTACACAGATAAACAGTACGATAACAAAAATGGCGTTGCTAAAAAATGGCGAAAGAATATAATTATGTATTATTTTATTAACTACAAGGAACCGTCGTAAATGGAGTGTGTTGGCTACAAAGAGAAATCGCGCGTGACAAACTTGTAGTTTTTGGTTCTTTTAATCAGTCATTTTTCGCTATGAACCTCAGATAAAATATAATTCTTATAAAAGTAAATGGCTATACATAGGTATTACCGAGATTTTTTTTGCAACATTTATATTTTACTTGTATTTTTTCGAGACAAAAATAACCTAATAATATTCGTTCTCGGGACTCGAACTATTTTCATTCCAAATTTCGTCGAAATCAGGTCTGCGGCTGAAGCGGCAAAAGGTTACAGACCGACAGATAAATCGAATTTTACATTTATGTCGATATCACTAAACTGTCTGAATGAAATAAAAAAAATCGCGTTATACATTTTCGATATTTGAGTAGGTACTTAGGTATGTATATTTTTTATTAAAAACTAAACTGACAGAAACATTTTATGCAACGAACACACTACCGGCGTTGTACCAAACCGCGAAACTTGAGTCTTCATCTTTGTGTTTCGCTAAGGAACAAAATACAGAACATAATACTTTCAATAAAAGTCTCAAGCTTTTAAACTTTCTATTCAAGTTTCTATAAAACATCAGGTCCCACCTCAGGCCGACGCAAACAAAACAAACTATCTCATTCCCAATCTTCTTGCTACTCCACGTGTATTACTGCAACAATACGTGTACTGTTCACCGCGAGACCACGAGATTGCAAAGCGTACGACAAATGGCGTTCAGCCGCCAACCTTATAATCGCTATCAAGTTTCTGCATATCAAGTTTGCGAAAATAAACCGATCGAAAGTACCCCGCACAGCTGTTTAATGGCCGCCAGACGATTTAAGATCATTAAATACGTCTCGACTGTGGTTAATTAAGTTGAGGGGTAATTTGAACATTTATTTTCGCGGTGACGTCGTTACTGCACAAATGTTTTGTTGTTTTATCACGTTTGTTTTCTTCTAAAATGTCCCTGTAAGTGTATTTGTTACTTTTATCAGCCATTCCATCTGAGGTCATTCCCAATTTTCAGTCTATGTCCAATTCTATAGTATAAAATAAGTAACATAACGTCAAATTACGGTTTGTTTTTTTTTTATTAAGGAAAAGCCTTGACGAGGCTAAAGCAATATGATACGTGTACTGAGAGCCGTTGTTAAAAGTAAAAATCAGAGGGCAGACAAAAACAAAAGACTAAACTGTCGACTCGCCAAATACCTCAAAAAAAAAAAATCTAAATGAAACATTTGAAAAGCGCTCCATATCATAAAAATACTGACGCGATTTCTAAGCTAAAGTATATCGAATAGAAGTGAAACGGCAGTCAAAGCCGGTCGGTAAATGCCCAGTGGAGATTAGTGTTGGACAAGCGATCCTACACGCCGAGTCCGAGTCGACTTATAGCTCGGTTAAAGTGTCCGGACGGGGAAGTAAAATGAACGGAAGGGGATATTGCAATAGCTGATTTTTTGAGAGAAAAAAAAACTGAACCTTATTTAACTTAGATAAATATTGAAAAGAAGACAAGAGATGCAACCTGAATACTCATTGATATGTATTGCATAAGATATAGTCAATTGCAAACGTTGATAAATTTCGAACTAACAGGAGTTCCTCCGAAATGACGTTCCAAGATGACGATCAATAAGAAAGGCTTCATTGTCTTAAATTTACCGTGAAATTTAAACCCCGCGTAAAGAGCACCGTCCAGTTAATTTCACGTTTTGTTCATTGTATGAACCTTATCAGCGTACATTCTTCTAAGAACTACAAGATCACAAACAATCACAGACATGCTATCAATACGTCCATCAAAGCATTGCTCTTTTAACTTTGGGGTTTTATTTAGAAGCTTTCGTGTTCTACTAAAAGTCTCATCATCCAGTTTTACTTTAGTTCTGCGTCTAGGGACCATAATCCTATTAAACCAGCCACCTGGGTCCAATAAAGAGATCGTTCTGTACCAACTACTAGCCATTCTTAAATCTTCGTACAGCCCTCAATCTAGTTCAAATGGCAAAGGATTTTGGAATTTCCGAAAATGTCATTTTGAGGATAAGGGAGGGGTTAAGAGCTCTTTGTTTTAAGCTTTTGTAGACTCTCTTTAAAAGCTCTTCAAGTAGTGTTAAAAAATGTGTACCGACGTATGTTTTATACTGAATATTCAAGATACGTTTTGAACTTGAAATAATAGCGTAAAGTGGAGGCGTATGGTAATATTGAGAAGGTTTAAATGTGCTTAGCTAAGTCTTCTTTGTAGAACTGAATTTCAGTTTGAATAGTTTTGTCCACGGACTCAAAGTTGCATTAATTCCCGGTAGAATAATAGTTTACTACTCGTAATTAAATGTTAATTACCTCATAATTTATTACTCAGAGCTCATGGAAGCTTTTAACTTATCTTTATACTTAAGTAGATTCTAAAATTAGTTTTGCTGTTATGAAAAAGCTATGTTTACTATTTGTACAGTAAATGTCTAAATAAAATGCGAATTTATTGATACACATCAGTCAATGAGCCCTGTGAAAGGTTTTCTCATTTTGTCTACTATCCGTGTTTCTGCTACTAATACAACAACTCAGTATGTAACCTTAACTAATGCTTTTACATTTAAACACATTTCGTATTTAACCCGCTATTGAGCTGACCAACTAAAACACGAGTTTTCTGGAAAAACAAAGATGCTCCAACAAAAACATCCGTCAGAGATCTGTGTAAACGCGTGAAAATTATTGTGAGCCCAAAATAATATTAGACTTGCTCTTCAAAAACCATTAACGTTTGTTGTGTGTTTGAACGCCGAGGTTCGAGATGAGACCGCAGATTAAAAGGCTTTGAGTAGCCTACCACGCTTAGGCAAAAAGCTCGAGGGGTCGTGAATGGTGGTCCCTAAACAAATTTCGGGAATACCGATGGCGGGATGAATTGCCGTCTATTAAGGGTGTTTGTTTGACGTGGACTATTTTGGAGAAAATAACTTTTTAGACGAAAATGTTAGGAGCTATTAATGATGTGAACCTCTTTGCAAATTATCAGATGGCTAAACAAGGTATTGAAAACAATAAAATGTTGCGCTAGAAAAATATTGAGTCACGACTGATATTTTCCACTAAGATAAAGAGCAACAAAGAGACAAAGGTTTAAAGGCACTATTGACGTTCCATGCAGCAGTTAATACCAAATATGTTATCTCTGTACATAGAACATAGAAATAACCGATTTCAAATTCAGAATTTAGCCTTAATGTTGCTCAGAAATAGGAGCAGGTTGCCTCTGATAACCCTCGAACACGGCTGAATTTAATTCAATGAAACCCAGTGAAATCGTATATGGCACCGAGCACTTAATACGTTGTTCGTGTGCGCGCATACAGCGCGAGTCTCATCATATGATCATTAGACTTCTCAAACAAAGCGGAAATCCAATATTTACACGGACAAACTTCTAAAAACAGAAGTTAAGAGCGTCTTGTTTTTAATAAAAACAAAGCGCACTCCAAATGTGTACCCAATGCGGTCTTGATGAGCCGTTGGAAATTGAATCTTAAAAAAACCAGGTTACACCAATGCCTGGAGATAATAGAAATGATTTGTAAATTGATTGAAAAGATTGTAGGACTATTAAATTGAATTTGTGGCCGAATGAGACCAGCGTAGCCTATAATTTGTTGCTTTAACCGGGTTTGGAGTTTGCGTTTAATTTTAACACTCTCTCGTGATCAATCTGCTACGGTAAATGTCAGATAGTTGGATTTCCTACCGGGTCTTTGCACGTTATTCGATACGTAATCACGAAACAGATTTGACGGCATGTTGAAAATGGTTATTATGAATTCCTTTGCGGGGTGTGCCCAGCGATAACCTTTTCACTGTGGGATACCTGATACTCCATAGAATTTTGGCGCCAATCGGTGACAGCGGCAATTAATAGGATGGCTTACTTTGAACTCACTTCAAGAGTCGTCTGTTTCAAAATGGTTTCAAAGATCAATTTATCGGTGTATTGCTCGTTGATTATCCGTATTTGCTAGTGTTCGCGATAAAATTTTAAATTATTTTCTGTCATAAAAACAAAATTTATTCGAGCACATTCAAGCTTGACTAGTCCGAGGAACTTGATGGTTACAATCCGAGCGGTAAAATCCGTGATATATAACATGTGTGTTTTATTCTCATTAATCCAAACAGCTCCGCCTTTTTGAACAACCACTAATTTCCCCATGATCCAGATTGACGTATCACGCAACTCTTATTTATAAGCTTGTAAACCTTATTACAGGTTCGGAGTAATTATACAGATTAATAGTATCCGTCGTATGTGAAATTCTGCTTTGATGGCATTATAATTGCCCGGCATTGTGGGTGTGATAGCGTATCTGCGTCTAGCTTCATCTGTCATGCCAGCCTCATTGTTAACGGTGTTTAGTTCTTCAATCAATTAAACCTTTTCGAAATTTTATTCATCATCGTTTGTTTCATTTAATAAAAGATACGATTTCTACCTTCGATCATTTGTCTTCATTTGTGGTTTTGAGGTTATAGAGACAAACTGGTTCTATAATTGTTAAACAAGCGAAGGTAGTAAATTGGAGTTAAGGTATTGGCAATAATTTATATTCTTACTGTTATTCTAAATAAAATAAAAATAGTAATACTCACTTCTTATTTGTTTCTAAAAAATAATCATATTCGACGGCCATTTTGCAGCAAAGACTGCCTCTCGCGTGTGAGGCAGTGCAATTGGTGTTTATCATGTGACCATCTGTTGACAAAAAATGTAAACATTTAAACATCTTAAAATGCCTTCTACAAGTTTTGGTTTTGAAGTTGAGTTGTATGATAAAGTATTAGCAACATTCATTTTTCAAATAGTTCAAACTTGTTTTTTAACTGAGATTAAGTTTGAATATAGGACTTACTTGTTTGATTTTGATGCTGTGGGTTGTCTATATCTGTGAAGAACCATATCTGAAACAATAGTAACACCAAACTGTAAAATTTGTTACACTTATTCACCTAGGAAATTGTATTTCATTGTCATTTTAATTAAGTATTTAACAATACAAACGAAATAACGTTCATAAAATTATGTATGAAGTAGCATAATCATAATAAATGCTGGCTTAAGAAATATTTGCTACGGCTGCCAGTCTATAATAAAACAAAAGACGGCGACAATGGTGAATATATTACGAACAGCCGAAACAATACTCAAGGCGAGTGAGATAAGTTTTTGTCGAAAGAACTGATGGCTATCGTATGTCGTCTTATGACAATAATGATTTATCGGCACAAAAATGCTGCGAGTTCGAAAATTGTAATAAGGCTCCTTTCATTAGCTTGACAGGCGATATAATAAATTGTAACAATTTTACTACAGTCTAGTATATTGCAGATTTAACAGTACCTACTATAAGGCCGTCTATTATCGCTGAGCCTCTTAATTTTGTTGTTGTTTTTGGTATTAAATAACGAATATTGTATTGTATTGTACTGTATACTTATGTAGGACCGGTCGTTCTCCCCGTGGCCAAAAATACCTACAACCGGTGTCATTTTCGCCTGTCACCTGTCACGCGAGAAACAGGGGCCCGAAAGCAAACATACATCACAAACAATTCCAATCCATCCACCAAACTTATCAGTTGCGGCTTGAAATTTATACACCGAACCGCTTAAAATTCAATGAGACGTATTTCATAAGTTAACTTTGAAATTTATCGAGCCGTTTCAGATTATTTAGTGAGTCTAAGCTAGAAGTAATACCGCCACATTAGCATTTGGGGCGGAACGGCGACAATCTTGTTGCGCGTTGACAGAACACAAGCGAGCAATACCGCGCCTTCGGAAATCCGTCGAGTTAGGTATGCTAAATGAGCCTTGAAGATTTATATGCGAGATAGTGTAAGGTTTGGTGTCGGATTTAGAACAGCTTCTTCGTTTGGTTCGTGTCGTTGAAATAGGTTAAACTATATTTTAGGTGATAAGTTAGCAATGCGTCACTGTTAGGTATGCCTCTTTTACCTAACTTAAAACTTTTAAATTATGTAAAAAAGTTGTTACATGAAATAGTCATAGTTTTGTCAAGTTTTGTGAGCTTTATTTTTTACATACATACATTTACATATGATTACATACGGTTATGTACGCATGTATGTGACACAATGTGAAATAAAAATGCATGTATGTGTATGTTGTATAGTAGAAACGTAACATAACGTGCGTTTTGATAGTTTAACCAGGATGTGTTTAGGAGGTGATAATCGTTTTAGCGAATCCAAAAAAAATACTCTCATAGTTTTCAAACATTTTAGTAATCGAATTCAAACTCGTAAGATACTATTATAAAAGTCATTATAATTTGGTTTTAATAATCACTAGCAATCTAAATGCATATTTAATTGGCGTCAAACTATGAACTGAGGACTCGTGTAGACGTCCATTTTGAGAATCAAAGAGACGATCTCTTTTTAATGATTCTTCAAACCCTTGAAACTGAGAAGGGTTAATAAAAAATAAATATTTGCAAGATCGTTTATTCATTTTAGTGTTAGACCAAATTGGTCAATCAAAAACGTCTTGCTTTAGAGAAAAGCATTGCAGCGTGAGATAACACCTAATATTTAAAAGTTAGCGGAAAATCAAAAATACTGAAACGAAAGTTTAAGAATATTTAATCAAATGTCACACTGGCAACGAAACCAAAACAGTGAACACATTTCATTATTTTGCTGTCTTAGATTCGGGTTTTTTTTACGATCGCATAGAAAACTACACATACATATTCTCACGCCTGTATTCCCAAGAGGGGTAGGCAGAGCACATGAATTCAAAAATCCAGTGCCACGTTTAGCAATTTCAGGGTAATCAGATGGTTAAACGTGATATTGCAGTGACAGGTTGCTAGCCCATCGCCCACAATACACTAACCCTTTCCCAGAGTCGACTCTTACGACACCCACGGGGAAAGGGGGAGGTGTTATTTTAACCACCACACGGCATAGAAAACTAAAGACAAAAAAAACAAATGCAGCTAAGAATGGCGAAGTATTTTACTTGACACTTCCAGAAAATATGAGTCTTTGGTGTCCGCAAATAGCATTAGACTCGCCCTGGCTTGCACACGACGTGTTTGCATAAGGTGGTGCTAGCGAGGGGCAAGATAAAGAAAGCCCAAGACATCGCTTTGCAGTTAATGTTTTGTACCTCAAACAGGCTCATTTTCAGTATCATTCAGAACAAGCTCAGTTTTGTTTGTCTATCCTGAAAGTGCTTACTTCGTCCTGACGTAGCAAAGTTTCAAAATTAGGTATCTACACTACAATGAAGGCAAACAACAATTTTATTACCAATGTAACTCTGCATGTGTAGTTAAAAGTTTCTGTTTTTAATTCTTAATGACTTCATTCCAGCAATTTTCGCGAAACTATGTTAATTTTGTACATACCTACAGGATTAGCGTATGTCATCGAAATATCACATAATGGCGTGTAATAAAAAATAATGCTAGTAAGTACTAAAGCACGTTATAGCCATACGGCATCACGTTTCCATCAAGTTTAGTTTGTACAAGTTTATACGGAACCTCTGTTCACGAATGAATCTCTTACTTACTGTCTTTTGTCCTTTGTTGGCGAAAACAAAACCACGGTAATGACTTTGAACCGTTGTCGGCTAGTTTGATCTGTTTGTTAAGTAATTACCTACTTCTTGATGAATGCTTAGTTTTTTGGAAAATTCCTCGAGAGTTTAACTGACGTTAACTGTGCTGTTTAAGTACGCAAAATCTAATATATCTTCTTCACTATTGTTTCTAAAGAACAGAGATCTTTCAAATATGATGTATGTCTACTTTTGAACAAGAAGTAGATTCTTAAGTCGTTTTCACTTGGCGAAAGAACAACTTGGAGTCAGACTCGCATTTTGCCATTTTTTAGCCTTTTTAGTTACTCTTAATTGCATTTTAATTTGAACTCTAATGCAACCACTACTAAAAAAACTAATAATAATATACTGATGATTGTTACGTATCACATTTTTCTACTGTGTGGTGTCGGGTTTAGAATAACACCTCTCCGCTTCTTCCGTGGATATCGTAAAAGGTGAGTAAAAGTTAAGATACATTTTAGTCGACAGACTAGCAACCTGTCGCTGTTATACCTGCCAACTCAAGACCAGATATTCCAAAACTGGCCAAGAAACGTAAAATAATCATGGTTCTATGGTGTTTCGCATGCTCTTCCTACCCCATTTGGGAATACAGGCGTGATGTATATTTTTTTAAAGTGTAGAAAAACTTTCAAGTTCCCTTCGGGTTACAAGAACATAAAATTTCAGAAGTTACCAATGTAGTGATACGCCATTGAGTTGAGAGGGCGTACCTTTATCCCATTAGGGCTTGTTAACAAAATATACGAGCGGGATACATAACAGGTGATAAGGATCGGTTCTCAGAACGTCGTTTAGGTGCGTGCCAGTTTCACAACAACAGATAAGCTAGCCAAAGAAACGGCCGGAAACATTTGGAAGATTGTCAACAGAAGTGTCTTAGCTTCGGGTAGTGAGTTTCAAACAGTCAGAAATACAGGTAAGGAGTATACGTATTATTGCAAAATTGTTGACATCACTATTACTCTCTTTACTTAATGCTCTTTGGGCTGGAGTATATCTATATTTTTTCTAGATCGTTACTTTGATCGTTGATTAAAAATTAAAGCGCGACACAAATTACGAGTAATAAAAACAGTTTTGAGTTTATGCCGTGTGATGTCGGGATCAAATAAGACGTTTCGCATTTCTTTCGTGGATGGCGTAAGAGACAAACAACTAAGGAGAGTACTAAGGTTAAGTAATCTGTCACTGTCAACATTTTAACTTAAGACCAAAAAATATGTTAGAAATAATCACGAAACATGATTGTTATGGTTTTGTTTATTTAGCGTATTTTTTGCTCTGCTTGCCGCATTTGTGAAACCAGGCGTATTTATCTGCACGTATACTTTAATTTTAAAAACTTTACTTGTACTATGTGATACGATTCTATCTATTAGTAGGTACTGGTTTAAAAGAATAACAATACCCGCTTGATTGAAACCAGCTTGACAACGGTACAGTTAACTATACGAACAATGTATAACAGTTTCTAAATAAGAGCACGATTCGAAATCCGATCGGCCACGAGCTTTCGATACAAAAGGGCTAATGCAACATCACAATCGGGTCACGTGGCCGGCGCGCGCCGTCGTGCCACGAGCGGCGCGAGCGCAGGTCCGTGCACAATATATTTATGTTGGTCCTTCGGACCGGATTAACGGTCGATTATGCACGTTCCATACAGGAAATGCAAGTCGAACGGCTCGAGTGAATCTGGACCGTTCTCTATAGTTCCCTAAGGACCATTAACTCTCTGCCAACGGTCGATATTGTTCCAACCTTTTTTGTTACAATCTTTGTAAAAAACCTAAATCACACATGATCCGGCTGAGTGATAAATGGAATCACCAAATTTTTTGCATAATAATGTTGTGTCGGTCCTGTCCCGTATGCCCGTGGAATAATAATGGGTTGGAAATTCAAATGATGCTTCAAACGAGTTTATTAAAGGATCTGGCACATTTCAGCTTGTTTGAGATTCTTTGAGAATACAGTGAGTAGAAAATTAAGTCGTTGTTTTATTAAGTAATTCCGAGGCTAATGGCAATATTGACCTGAGTCGGATACTGCCTGCTGCGATCATTTCTAGTGCATTTATCACCCTGGTATTGAAACTTAACTCCGCGGGCCGTCTTTTTATCACCGTTCGGTTTACTATTATTGGTCTCAAAGTGAACTAAAAAATAATGACGTTTAGTTAAACGTGAAAGCTGATTTCATTGACCCTAAAGCAATTTTACTTCGAGAGTGATTGTTTATAAACGTTTGCCTTAGATTTGAAGTCATTCTTGTATTTGCACGACTTGCTAATGGCTTCCTCCAAAAACACGACTTCTTTATCTGCACTTTTGTTAAAAAGTCATTAAGATGCTGGTTCATGATAGCTCTGGTAGGAATAAATTTTGTTGACCACTAACAAGGTATCTGCTTTATCTTATTTGAATAATCTTGTTGTTTAACGTGTTTCACTGAACAAGCTGGGCACATGAGTAATGTTAGTTTTGTCAAAATTTAAGTGCCAACGGCACATGGTGAAGATTTGGCCCACTGCTAGATAAATCATGAATTTGATGAGGATTGCCAGACATTCCCGCACATGGGAATCCTGTATCATTTGATGAGATTTTTTTTGGGAAAAATGTACTATTATATAGGTATTTGCATTTATTCCATTCGAGTTATATAACAAATTTCCATGAATAGAAAGTTTATCATTATCACTTCCAAGTCTAATTCATTCCAATGTCAAATTAGTTAATACACCTTAACTTATCTTTTATGATCTTACCTGTTCTTTCGCCAATTGGAACCATGTCTTCAATATGATGGGCAGTCTTGTATACTGATAATGTTGTGTTGTTTTGACACTAATAAACAAATCTTCCAACGTTATATTCGTCCTTGTCTCACTTTCATTTATACTAGCTTTAGTCACTGGTTCGATCGTTAGATCAGACACTTGCACTCGGGGTTCCTGATAGCTGAAGGCGACCCCTCCCTGGTAAACGAGGAGGCTGCAGTACCCAACGGCTATAAGAACTGCAGCTCTTTTAATCAGCTTTCGGCCCGCCATGGCCGCCATGCCACCGTAAGCTGGCGCCAAAGCGCTCATAAGCTACCGAAGGCCGCACCACCTTTTCACTCATCTGTTGGATTTTATTTATCGGAATGTTATTGGTAAACACGTTGAGCAGGGGAGACGCGGACTGCTCTGACAGAGAGTGGTTACAAACTAATAAAAATGTAGCACAGGGCTCCAAACACGCCCGCGCCTCCTCGCCGCGGCCGCCCCACCACGTGGAGCGAGGGAGAGATCCGATAGCGCCGCGCTGCTCTCGCCCCGACTACCTGCGCGCGCGCCGGCCGCCTGCACCGCCGGCAGCTACTCCCGTGTCAATGGCTGGAGTAATTGACGCCTACAGTATCGAGAACTTTTGAACCTTGCTCGTAACGTTGCATTGACGATATAAACAACCGACGGTATGCCCGTTGTTGCGAGACTCATCTTGAATAAAATAGTCGTTGGGACTGACGTGAATTGCATAATCGAATCGAAAAGCACAATGTTTTGAATGGTCGCGGAGTCAGGTATGACGGATAATCTCTCTTTGTATTGACATTTATTGGATAACGCGTGACCTCGGGGAATAACAGTATCAGTACAATAAATAGTAGCTACATTGAAATCATGCACAACGAATATTTTCAAAGTACCTAGGTACTATCCAGTTGGACTATACCATTCGCGAATAAGGGCAATCAAGTACTCATACTCACATTTCATGATAGCCATTGTGACGGGATGGTGTCATCCATAAAATTGTGGTTTCATGGTCGATTACGGGCTAACAACGGCGTCGGCCAAATCGGTTCCATCCATAGCCCATGATACAATTTCTACCATATTCACGGGCACGTTTCACTTCATCATTGCATTAATTTGTTTCCATTGGTGGACAATGCGCTATTGTCCACGGCGAGGTAGTGCGTATATAGGGTTGCCGACCTGAAAATTTCGTACTTGCACACCAAGTAACACCTTGATATAGTTTTCAGATACCTACTTTCCTTGTTTTTGGTGCGCGTCCTTGTTTGTTTGCCAAATGGTATTATCTTACAGATCTTGTACTGAAATTGACGAACGAACAGAAAATGATATGATTCTTTAAAAGTCTTGCGTTTATTATGAGTATTGAGAAAAGTAAAAAAAACATCTGCGTGTGACAACTTTAAAAGTTACAGAGATACCGGTTGCGTTTTTTGGGTCTTACAAAGGCGCGGTAGGAGCTCTTTTGTTTGAAAAACAAATCGAATGCAAACTTTATATGTAATTGTGTTTCCACGTTAACGTAATGGCTAATTTTATCTGTAGGTGAGTTATTATCGGTCTGCATCCAGTTGGCAGCCCTACCACCGTACCACAGCCATGGGTGGTAATGGAATTAAAAGCCAGTCATTGTTGCGTTAAATTCCTCTCAAATGAGATAATAAAAGATGAAATTGCCTACCAAGATTAACAGCGTGATTTTTGAAAGTTACCAAGTCAGGTTTCAAGTGAGAAGAATATTGATTCACAGAGCTAATTTTCAATTGTCTCGCTTTAATTAAAGATGGTTCTGTTCATTTGTTACTGTTCTGTGAAAGTTGCTTCGTTACCAATGTAGAGAATATGTACTGTTAATTGGATTTTAATCTGTTTGCCGATCTTATGCTGTCTCTATAGACAATGAACACTTATTTTATGCGATGTACTTACCAATGCGAAACATTGAGTAGAAATTTTATTGTTGCTTGCGAATTGGTCCCCTAAGTCTCCTTACACATTGGATATGGCTAGAATTGTTTGAATTATTACAACGGGTATAATAATATGTATTATTCATTATTGTATAAATTACCCTTCGTCGTGATTACCATATTGGATTTGATTGGAGAAGTAAGAAATTGGAAAGAGGTAAAATATTTTTATTTTAATGATTTTCATTTGTAAAATGTAAAAAATGAAATTGAAAATACCAACAAAATAAACGAAATGCCATATTTATTAAGACTGTTTTGCTATTAAGACTGCTGGATAGGGAGAAAATAAACTGAATCTCTCAGTTTATTTAACTGAAAGCGGTGAAATGAAAGAGCCTCTATAATTTAAGTACAACCAATGATAATGTTGTTAAACATTAAAAAATACTTTATAACATCAAAAGTTTTCGTTTTAAATGACCGTATGCAAAAGTAAATTTTTAATGAATGTGTGATAAAGTTTTCGGTTAAAATTTTAGGCCAGACTGCAATTACTTTTAGTGGGCTGTTTTTAATTGACCGTTTTATAGTCTGTGGCCCGAAGTAAACTTAATTGCCTGCAGGTGTTTCCCTCTGATGATGCCTCAAATGCATACAAATAATACTTGAATCTAAGTTTTGCCGTGAGATTTCTGGTTTAGAATAACATCTCTCTATTTCTTTCTTGGATGTCGTACGAGGCGACTAAGGACATTTTCTATAGGTCAGTGTTTTTCGATCTATAGGTCATGACCCCTAGAAGGGTCGTGACACCTTACTCGGGGGGTCGTCGACTAAAAGAAAAAGTCGAGATTCTTACACAATAAAAACGCAATATTAGTTAGTAGGATGTGCTTGTTTATTGTTCAGAAATGTATCAAATTGTGGTGCTATTTTTGAAATGTTAATAATCAAATCATTTTCTAATAATTTTGCAGTCTTTTTCTCTTTTTAGTTTTAATGTCTACCATCGAAGAAAATGTCAGTTTATACAAGTATGAAGTGGCAAATGATACTAATAGTATAACATGTTTTTTTTTGCCAGCTCTGGATATTCGTATTTTCTTTTTATCCAAAATACGTTGACACTTTTCGAATAAATTTCGCTAAATCAAGTAGACATTATTTCATTTTGGTGATGACATCAATTCAGCCTGGAGATCTAATGATTTATAAAAAAAAACGAAACTACGAAACATTCTACTGGAGTGTTCTACTTACAACTACAGGGCACTGTATTTCGGGACTCCGGGGTCGCTCCAAGAGGTTGATGGCAACGTGAAGAGTCTACTGGCGTTTCTCCTGGAGCTGTACTGCCACGAACACTGCGCAAGCCCCTCCACGTAAAATAGGCGCCAGAGTTGCGGAGACTAGCTTGACCAACAATTACAATTTTTTTAATATTTTACACCAATCACCTAGTCCTAAACTAAGCAACTTAGTGCCTGTATTATGGGCACTAGACAACGGATAAACTTAGGTACTTATATATAGATAAACATCCAAGACTCGAGAGCAAACATTCGTATTCACCGACCGGGGATTTATACCCGGGATCGTAAGCTTCACAGTCAGGTGAGTCAGGTTCTCTAACCGCTGGGCTATCGGGCAGTCTAAAATTACAATTAGTATCATGACGACGATGATCCTCAAATCCCTTATAGCCGAGCATTACAAGACCGGCACAATGGCCTAATAACGGGATGTAATCGTCGCATTATTGGGACTAAACGTATCCCATCACTAATTGCGGTAGCTAAGCCCGGTAATGAGCGCAGCACACGCTAGTACCCCATGGGAACTGTTTCTCTACTGTTTAGTGAATTATATCGTCATGATTTTTGTCGGTGGAATATCCTCTGATCTTCTTTTCTATGGGCCAGCTCCTTGAGTTCCTGATACGAGACGATGCCGGCCGTTTTCTTCATTTGTTAATTTAGCTGCATCTAAGTTATTTTTATTTATTTAATTAGAGATTGCCAAATCATAGCTGATGTAAAGACCTCAGCAGATTATTCTGTACCTATTACATATAAAATAGGTACAGAATAATCAACACGGGACGCCTCTACCTCTCTTCCCTTCGATGATTTCATCTAATTTAATTTGAAACAAATTAGTCGTGATGCATTAGATCTTTAATCATTTCTCCGTGCCACTTTTTATGTTGTTAGAAACGTTATTTTCTTGTCAACCATAATAAGTACTTCTTCATTTGTTAATTCATTACTAGATAGCTTCAGCAGCTTCAGTCCGCGACTTTCATTGACCAGGATTACCTATTACATCAAGTTGATTAGTCAATTACAATTCTGCAACATTATTATGATGTAACTAACATGATGAAACTGAAAATTCAAACAATAGGTGAGATCATTCAACCTCATTGATTTGTTAATTACACGATTATGCAATGCCACTGACGGTATTATTTTTTGTGTATGATTATACTTACGCTACGTATTTAACAGTTAGGTAAAATTTCATCCCGTTTCAGCGTTATAGCACGTCCATTCATAAATCTATATGCTATTTTGCGTTTATAATATGCTTAGCAAGATGGATCCAGCACACAAAACATGGGAACGCGCGCTGAGTAGAATCTATCATTTTCGGATAGTTCTAGCCCGACAATGACAGGGTACAGTCAGTACAGTCTCACACGCTCGCGACTCGATTATCGTGCTAGGCGTACAGGATTATCGTGAGATCTAGAAACATTTAATATTAATTAGGTACTAAAAAAATAAAATAAAGAAGTGACAACATTTGCATTGGAATCTGTTGGCTACAATCAAACTCTAAGTGTGTAAAATTGATTTTACACACTCTTAACCTAACCAACTTAAGTAGATTAAAATCCTAAACATTTTAGTTCCAAATTTTATAATACCTTACTACTGCAAGAAACTGGTTTTATAATGAAATAAAAGAAACGTCGAAGTCTGAGATTTAGACCCATTTGAGACCTAAGATGGCCACAAATAAACAGACAACGAAGACTCACGCATACACACTTAATTAATTTTTAAACCCCTCTTTTAGCTACGGGGACTAATTATACAGAATTAATTTAAATTATTCTGAATTAAATTATGTTCAAAATACGAAATTGATTAATATTTGAGTAAGGTTGTCAAAATGTACCTACACATATTTTAATAGTAACGTTGTTGGCTCTGTTAATTATTACTGAGTCGGTGTTGCCATCAAATAATGCATGTTTGTTTTAGCAAAACAATTAATTAATCTCACACAGTCATATCCAAGTGTTTATATTTTCAATAATTAGCATACCTACTAATTACGGTTGTTTGCTTGCATTTATTTCTAATTTGAAACTGTACCATATTCTTATCCAAACATTCCTGTTCGACCCCAGCTTAGAACCTTTTCATGTTAACGTACCGCGATTTATTTGGAAATTACACTCTTAAAAAGGTTTAAGTTACTGTGATACGGTTCCAGGGCTGTTTATGTTATATCCGGTTACGATAAAATCGTACAAATGAATGTGGCATGTGTCAAAACTTAACATAGCAAGCCAGCGATGTAAAACAAAGACCAACCATGCGTGGCAACACGCATAAGTCTCGTCGCGCGCGGGATAGTCTAGCTGTCACTTTCTGAGGTCTCTAATTAGAAAGTGACAGGTATAGTCTATGTCGCGCGCATCTCTACTCGCGCCCTGTCGTGCAGATTGATTCCAACGTAGCATTTAGGGAAATTCATTGCACTAACACTGGAATAAAAAAAATTAACTGTAATGAAAATCGTAGCGTAATGTCATTAGTTTTGAATCGAAATTGAAACGAAACGCTATATGGACAATACACTATGACTACTTTACGTTCCGTAGTCACTTTTAGCATATTTTATACGTTTTAAGTTGGCAGATATAAAAGTAACAGGTCAATATACCTTAACTTATTTCCTTAGTCGCCTCTTGCGACTTTCATGGAGGAAATGGACAGTTGTTATTCTAAACTCGACACCACACGGGTGTTTGTACATTATGTACAATAATGCAACAAATCACTCTATTAACACAGTGTGCCGTCAGCCGTGTAGCATTCACCCATTTAGCTCAATATTAATTTATACGTAATATTAATATTCATGGCTGTGGCTTTAATTAAGGGGGTTTATAAATTAATTAGATATACACTTCACCGCTAGTTTTGAAATGGGCAGGCAAAATGGTTTGAGTTTTCAAATAAATACTATAGATGAAAAAAATTGGCTGAAACCAATCAACTAAACCTAACTTCGCATTTTTTCACAAATCAATATAAGGTTGCCCTGTGGTGTCGAAACGCTACGTAGACAAATCCATGACTATTCTTTCGTAGCCACTTCTAGCATATTTTTTGGATGTAAGTTAAGAGGTAAGTACGATAAGTGTTACTTAAAGCTATATCCTCAGTCGCCTCTTACAACATACACGGAAGAAATGCAGAGGTGTCATTCTAAACCCGACACCACACGGCATAGTGCGAAATTTATACTAATATAAAAGAGATAAGATTTAGCGTGCCATATAGGTATTCTATTTGGGTCATTGTCAAGCCTTGCAATTTTTTTCGCCAAAAAATGAAACACGTGATTTATAAAAATCAAAGGTATATTACGA
>BHDV01000112.1:208192-270203 GCA_005406045.1 Adoxophyes honmai
GATGTAAATTGAATGCAATTATTAAAAATGTCTTATAAATTACAAATGGACATGTTTTTTTAGGGTTATGACAATGACCCATTTATTTTAGATTTGAAATTCAATGGATATAATTTGATTTCTTCTTTGGAATCCATAGGTGAGACCGGAAACGATTAATGAAGTAAACATTTATTACTGTTTATTATAGTTTTTAATACAAACAGTATCATCATTTGCGACGCCTTGAGTTTACTTAAGATTTGATCGTTGTAATTCAAATATTAAAATAGGTATACGGAATATCAGTTAAATCGTACTGTTACATACTCCATTTTTAACTGACTGAACCTCTATGACCCATACAATAAAACAGGATAAACGCTGTATTTATTACAGTTTCAGTAGCAACACGTGACACCATAAGTGCACAGATTGGTGACGTCCGGGCGGCTCGCTCCTCGCCATTATCCAATTTAAATTCGTTTAATATACTTACACTGATACGTTCAGCCTATATTCCGGCATAGCTGAGTGATATAGCAGCTGCAGGTTAGCGATATTATTACGATGTTGCAGCGAAAATAGTTGTTCCCTTATGTCTTAAAATTATTGGCATCAATGCCAATGTAAACGCATGCAGTGTAACGCTTTAGCTACCACGCAAAAAAGGCGCACTTAAGACGTCGAGTTGCGGAAACCAGCCCGTCCTACAATTACAACGCTTTAGCTATTTAGCTACTGGTAGTAGCCATCGTTTGCGTTCAAGCAGGAATCTTCTTTTAGCTTCCTCTTTTCCTTCGTCATCAACGATATACTCATTCAGGGATCACCTGTGGAGGATGTGGCACACACCAGAGCTAAAATTGCAATTGTATGTCATCTAGTATACTTTTTTATATTTATCATTTGTTATTGTATTTGTCTATCTAGTGGACATATAACGGTATTAATGCTACTTTCTTTTTTTGTGAAATGAAATACTAGCTGTAATATTCTTATTTAAAAATACTTTCTTAATCGTATGTGCTAAATAAAAATTAACTCTTAAACTACCGATTTGGTTTTCACCAGTCCTTAAATTTTTCTGGTCGTATCAATTTATTGTATCGTTTTCGAATAGTGACTCCGCGAAGGGACACGGTTGTTAACGTCAATGCATGTTAAGAAGCAACTGGCTCGTTTACAACAAAATAAAAAGGAAAGCCAAAAGATACTGTCGATTTGCAAAGTATGTAGATAGAAAACGATTACGTACTTATACAATAAGCTGATAAAACCGCTTGGGAATTTAACGTTAAGTGGATTGTAAGTAAATAATATTTGACACTGTGTATTTAAAAATGACCCATCACGGACATTGTAAGAGACGATTAAAGAATATGATGTCAGGTGACAGGTTAGCAACGTGTGACTTAATACATCTTTCATTCAACAATAAAAATTGTGCCAAAAGTGGCTGTACAATGGGAAATAGCCTTGGTTTTGGATATGGATTTCGTGTGCTCTGCCTGTAACACCGTTTTTTTTAGTGTCTCGAACAGTCGCAGGTGTCACCATTTGACAGCTGTCTGACGTTTGGAACGGGGGAAAATTAATACGTCACTTTCGTGAGGGCGTTCGCTGGTACAGGACGAGCTTGGAAGTAATAGGAGTAATCCTCGTTCATCCTGACCGAATATCTGTTGTCGGCGGACTAGTATTAAATCCTATCGATGGCGCAAGGTGACAGTCCATAAGATATCGTATTTTTACCCTGGTTCTACGAGATGAAGCCGGAGACCAACGAACGGTGAGCCACGCGGTGCTTACGCGTTCTAAATTTGAAAGTGTTTTCTTTGACGAGGAGATAATAATTCGTTCTGATTATTTCTTTCAGCCATCACGGAAGCCAACCGATGGTTCCTGCGTTGTAAAACAGGCCACAATACGTATGAAATAGTGCTTTACGGAGGTATGCATTTCCTCTTTTTGTCTTTTGCTTTCGTGAGTCGAAAAGCATCGTGAAACACTTCTAAAAGTGTCTTGATTTTTCAGATCTCGCTGTCTCGCATGGAGCTTAGCGCGTGTTGCACTTCCTACTCATAATAACCATTTTCTCAAGCCCTTAAATGGTAAGGAAAACAATCTCTCTGCTTACTCCTTTTCTTGTTGTCTATTGAATAATTATTTTACGTATGTTATAATCTGGAATTCTATTCCAGGGCTTCTTATCCACGGCCGGATTCTTATCCACGGCCGGATTCTTATCTACGGCCGGCTTTTAATCTACGGCCGTCTTTTAACCTACGGGCTACTTTTAATCTACGGGTTACTTCTAATCTAAGGCCGTCCTTCTAATCAACGGCTACGGTTTTTGTCTGCTACTGCTGTCTTCCGGAGGCTGCGTGTCCGAAGGGGACTGCGAAGCCGCTTCTCTTCATTGTTACGAGTCTGCTGTGCTACATGCCGGGTACTCTGTCCCCGGGTATCGTGATAGTGGTTATTACGGGCTGCGGGTTCACCTGTTAAGGACCAGCGTTCCGTCCCAAGGGTGGTGTGTCACGCTCGAATGGCTTGGACGCTGTTCTGAATCGGGTGAGTCTGTTTAACGTTCAACACACACGCACACACACACACACTACTACAACTAGTCCTATAAATCAGGATCTTATGAATTTAGCTTAATGGCAAGGCCAGTATGTTGTTCTAACTATCTCTATGGACTCTTTTTTTTCTTTAATCTGTGTACTATAACTAAATAGTGGTTTTAAATAAACACAAGTTACCAATCAAACTGTTTTATTTCATCCAGCAGAGGGTCTCCGTTTGTGCGGGGAGACTATCCACCATTTCTACTTTGTTTTTGAATAATTTTGTTTATTTTATATTTTAAAAGGCGCCCAATCCTAATCTACGGTGGATAACCTGCCCGCCTCAGGCCACAGAACTCCACCGCCCTAAGTATCTCATGCTCGCCGACGAAAAGCGGTTACATGCCTACCACATTTGGAGACACAGGCGTGATGTACGTGCATATATTTAAAAATTATACTTTTTGTGTTTCTCTTTTAAACGCCCTTTACAGGGTGTATGCGTTCCATATTCAACGGAGGAAACCTTATGTTTAAAAGACGCCTAATATTGCGGCAACGAAATCGAAGTGTTTTGAAAAATGTAATACGCAATTATTTTGCAAAGTTACAACTGCTGCCAGGAATAATCTAGTAATGGGGGTGTTTCGTACTAGCTTGCATACTAGCTTTGGCGTCCACTTACTTCCACTAATAACCAATATCAAAGAAAATAAGTCAGAATTAACACTTAATAAAAAAATCCTGTCGACTGTAGAAACGAGTAAGTCCTGAATTCAAACCGGCAATTCAAATAAGAGCAACTAGGAGGCGGAATTTTAAGCTCAGTACAGCGGGCAGTAAAAACCCGTCGTTCCTCTAGAATTTAAAACAAAGTTGAAATAAACACTTGTGGCTGGTTGTACATTAGTAAGGGGATAATAGGTTAAGCCGACGTAAGCCGACATGTGCTGTGACGTGCCATCATTGGGATTAAACCGAGTGTTCCTAATACGTTTATTTCGATACACGCTTTTATTAGCCGACTTGGGACAGATTAAAACTAAATTAATTTTCGATAGGCGGTGTTTTTTTGGTGAAATAATATAAATTGAATACTTTTGTAGCTGCCAATGGAGTAACCCGTGACAGTATAGTTTCGACGTGAGGAATATTTTACCTCGTAGGAGATATGAAATAAATAAATAAACTTTATTGAACTTTCCAATTTTCTTATTCATTAGCATATTATAATGTACTATTTAGTGGATATATATCTATAAACCAGTAGTACCCGTATCGCGTTGGGTTTGGTCACCAACTCTTCCATGGATGTTTTAAAAGGCGACTTAGGAAATAGTTTATATTTTTATTCCACAAAAACAAAACAATAAAGAAGAAATAATAATAATAAATATAACTAACTTAAAAACTAAACTAAATTTAAAAAAGGGCACCCCCGAGGCATGGTCCCAAATAGTTTTAGGTTCGCTTTAGGCGATATGCTAGCAACCGATCACTTTTCGTCTGGTTTTTAAACTAAAATTATGCTCGAAGTAGCTAGGTAACATGAAATAGTCATGGTGTCGTCTGTGTCATATGGTGTCCTCTGCCTATCCCATTTGGGGACATTGTTTTTATGTACTATCGCGAACAGGGATTGTTGAGCCACTTACCTATGTTTGTAACTTGGTCGTGTAATACTAATCCAATAGATAACATCTGTCAGTCACATCGGTCATTGATTACACGTCTAAATTGCGAACAGTGGCAAGTGGCTCAACAATCCCTGTTCGTGACTGTATGTATGCATTTTTATAAATGAAACCTCTCTTTTCGTTGATCTATCTTTCAAAGATTGTAAAAGATTCCTGAAGGCACAAATCTGTCTTTGTTCTTCCACACCTTGTTTAACCCGCTCATAAATTTACTAATTTACGAAATTCCTAAAAAACAAAAAGTAAATTTTTCGACACCAAAATTTCATCGCTCATTAAAAATTAGGACAGTGAGGACAAACTTTTCAAATTTAAAGGTAAGCAGATTACCGCCGTTCGCCGAACTTTCCCCAGGAAACCCTTTTAATCGTCCGACATTTCAATCCGTTGATAGATTAATGACCTTTATCAAAAACTCTTAAGAGTGGCCATTAATTCCCTTTGTCTCAACCAATCCACGTTTAAAATGATAGAGATATTGAGCAGCTTACTGGCAACTCGGAATGAGTGTGGATGGCATTCAGTGTAAATGACCGTAAAATGCTTTGTGAGTGTTTAACTTAAGAAAAAAAAACTTCCCACTGCTGGGCATAGGCCTACTTTTAGTATGAGAGGGCTCGAACTATAGTTATCACATGAGCCCAGAGTCGATTTGGAACTTCCCACACAAAATCGTATTACTTCGTCGCCGTTTGCAGTCGAAATCTGTCAGTCTGTTCGAAATTGTAAATGCAGATAGATAATCAACATTTAGATAATAAAAAATTAAACTTTAAATCAATTTAAAATATGATATGTAGAATGGCAAAAAATGGCAGCAAAACAAAATAATGTACCACATACAATGGCACATCTGCGTCACAAGCTCACACCGTCCATGTCTCCCAAATTGGATCTAACTAGTTTTCGTCTTTTGATCATCATTTGTTTTACAAATGTTCGAAATTCGAATGTAATTTATAGAATCAATATCGATTTTATATTGTAGGTACATCAAGATGCAAATTTTCGTAATGTAGGCTATTGGCTTATTCCGTCTAAACGCATAAAAAGCATTATGATTTGCTTGTAGATAAAAGTTATTTTCCACTACGTCGGAATTAATCTGGCCTTAATGCGATTTAAATTAAATCAACTTATTAACTCGCTACCTACGGACCCAATAGTTTTAAGTTACATTTGCGAGATTAGGGATGGCTTAGATTAGGAGTTGCAATCGAGGGCGTCCCTAATTAGATAATTTAGTAATCCAATCAGTCGTTAAATCTGGTTTAGCTTAGTGTATTGGATTTTAAAGCAAATTTTTCTATTCCCGTGTGGCGTCGGGTTTAGAATAACACCTCTCCATTTCTTCCGTGGATGTCGTAAGAGGCGACTAAGGATACGGGTTGAGGTACATTTTAGGCGACAGGTTAGCAACCTGTCACTATTTTATCTGCCACCTTAAAACAAAAAAATAGATGCTAGAAGTGACCATGAAACATGAAATAGTCATCATTTTGTCTTTGTAACGTTTTGTGTGCTCTGCCTACCCCTATTGGGAATACAGGCGTGATGTGAGTGTGTGTGTTTTCTATTTAGTTGGAGCTGGATTATCAGTTTTGCTTATCCGCGAAACAGTGCAGAGTAGGTATGGGGTGAACAATTTAGATCGATTTCAGCTGGACTTCTAGCGAAATTATGGGTTAAAAATTGATGGAAGAGATGCTAGCCTGTCGCCTAAGGCCTAAACCTATTTTCTTGGTCGACTCTTATGACATCCGAAGAAGAAATGGAGAAGTATTGTAGCTGCATGATATTGCAATACAACTTTTACATCGAACGTTGACGCATTCCAATTTCAAAATATTACCCGTAGAACAAGTTTCCCCTCGAGGCGTAACAGCACGAGATTTAATAGCTTCAAAATAATAGAATTAATTGTATGTAACCTGAACACAGCCAACAACAACAGAGATCCCACTGTGAACACGTCTAATTGATTTGCGTTAGGAAAGCTCATCTCTGTGGGCAGTCCACCTTTAACGTCGGTTCCCAGTGCAGCAGCTATTAATATTTCGGCTGGAGCCATTTGTTTTACTGTCTTCAACCCACAATGCATTATTGTTGGTGCTTTTATAGCCTATAAATGATGTGTTTAGATGTTTTCCTAAACATTTTTTTGGGATTATGGCTGGGAATATACATGCCTGTAACACGCAGGCAAGTAGCTTGCTCTCGTGTGTCATATTTATGTATTCCAAGGAACTCATACATGGGATTTTTCATCCCGAAAAAAAAAATATAGAAAACAATCTGTCTCTGTCACCTTTTCTCGTTTTATTTGGGGTCGGCTCTCTAAGCCATTCTCTTAAGAAGGTGTCAATCGACAATCGTCGAGACGTCTTTTTCTTGCTATCAGAATGCATAAAAAATGCGACGGTTTAACTCAATTAGAAGTACTAGTTTTTTGTACGTTCTTAGATTTATAGCGTCCTGTCGGAACCGACTGGAAACGCCCGCGGCAGAGCTCCTTTTATTATTCTCTACCCTTTCATTGCCTTTATTGTTTAGCTACGGTGGTCTTTCAAGTAATTATCTTATTAAGGTCTTATTACACATTACAACGTTTAAAACCTTGATCCGGTTTGATGTTGATCTTTAAAAATTTGTCTATATTGTCTCTCTGACATCTTCGGCAATCATCGGAATTTAGATTTAAATCATAAACCTTACGCATGTATTATACAAACATACAATAGGTGATTATTTCACATTAATTTAGGCACCTTCATCACAATTTTAGGCTTAAAGTTAAATAAAAGAAATATAACAATGATAATGTCGCTAGCCTGGCACCTAAAACACACCTGAACCTAGTATCTCCTTAATCGTCTCTAACGATATCTCGGAAGAAATAGATAGGTGTTATTATTATTTATTATAAATCCGACACCACCACACCTTTCCAGATTTTTTCAGAGTTTCCAGATTTGAGTATGATTTAATTCTTGTGTTTTTAAAAACGCGCTTTTTGCAATTCTTGGCTTGATATCACGGGGTATGGAAGGTTCTCCCAAATTAGGAGGGCATTATCTAAAAACCATACTATCTCCATAATAGCCATTGTGTAAAGGAACCTGTACGGACGCGTCCGGTCCGCCCACTGGTTGCCCCGGTTAGGGGTATCTCTGTGATGGCACCGTGTAACCTGGGTTCGGGAACCCTCGCCTTCCTCCGCCAGTCTCACCAGCCGTGAGCTCGTCACCATCAATATCTTTATAAAGGCTGAGGATAAAAGTAAACCGTTGTTACCTTTACCTAGGATGTGTTTGATGCATACTCTTAATTCTCATCAATTTCATTAGTTTGCGTGCATCACTAACAATAAGTATCATGGTTTACTTGTTTTTTTGTCTGACAGGCACTAAAACTTTAATTACTTGGTGCTTACCTACCTAGTTGTAAAGGGATCTTAACTCGTCTATGTTCTGTGGTCATATTTTACCTACTTGTTGCCACGAGTAATATTAATTATTGTGTTACTCTATTAGTATTTTTTGTAACGCCTGTTCAAACCGAATAGCTACTTTTTGAACTTATGCTTTTGCGTACATTTCTTTTCGAGGGATTGACTTATACTAACATACAAATCACGCCTGTATTCACAAATGAAATAAGGAGAGTGAGAGAATGAATCTGCTACCCTCTGCGTGACAGGTCACAGGTCAAACACCTAAGCTACCACGGGTAGGTATCACCAGGCACCAAGAGAAAAAAAAAGCTTTTAAGCCTCACTAATGCTAATGCACCTTTCCTTAAAATAAACGTGGTAGAGACAATGAAGTAATTTCAGTTCAGCCTTCGACCTCAAATTCCAGAATCAGTAACTCCAAAAGTCATAGATTCTACTTAAGGTAATAAAATTTAATTAGCGATTCCGGAATACCCTTGGATGCGTCAGCTAATCTCGTTCTTAATGGGCAAGGGAACGGACCGAAGCGTGGGCATAAACCTATCACTTTCAGAATTATTGAGCGTGGTTTTGATCACGGGATTCTCCCTTGTGGTGTTTTTTGTGTTCGAGTTTAGAATAACACATCTTCATTTCTTCCGCAGATGTCGAAACACTATTAACCTTATCTGACAGAGATAAAACATTATTGTTGATACCAATATACCTACTATAAATTGTAGACAAAACGGTATAAGCTATTCATTCATCTTTGAGAGATACTGTTTCGTGCGCTGCGACTAAACCAGCCACATACCTACAAACAGTAGTTTTCCGTTTGAAATTCACAGAAAGTCAGAATTTTGCATACGTACCTAATCGAAACGTAATTGTGTGGTGTATTAACGGAATTCCGAATTAATCTTTCGATTCGAAATTCTGAAACGGAATTCCGAGTGTATGTGGCCTCCCTGAAACACTCGGCAAAAGCCTACTTCGCTTCAACTGGTTTGGGGAGACCTGTTTAATAATTTAGTTTCCTCTCTGCCTCTCAAAGGTTGGCTGTACGAGATCCCTTAAGGAATAAGTTCGCCTTTGTACTTCGCCATTTCATTTGTATATAAGTAATTATGATTTTTGTATTTTGTGTTTTTTTTTCCTTTTGTACAATAAAGTGTTTACTTACTTACCTGTACTTAGTGAATGTATTAGTTATCGGCTTACTTTTATGGATACAAATCAAGATGGAAGGTTCCAAAGTATTAGCAAAGATTGGTGCGAACTTGTCTGACAATAAAAGTTGTGGTTATACTAATAAGGTACGAACGTCATAAGCTCATAAGTCATAAAACCCTGAATCGACGGGAGCATGTTTTTGTCAGGGGTGTATTTATGCTGCTGTTTACCCGATCTCCAATATGACGGGTAAACATTCAAGCGTTTGATTTTCGTTATGTCTATACAAGTGGAGTAAACAGATCTATTCATTTTTCTCTACCTACCTACTTAGTTTTTACGCCATTGTTTATACACAGAAACATACAGACTTCAAATTAATGTAACTTAAATACATTGATACCTAATATAAAAAGCGTGATGTAGTTCTTCAATAGGCTGCTATCACTTTTTTTGAAGAACAAGTACCTACCACTTCGCGTCAATTCCATGATTCTGGCGTTTAGCCGTCTGACAACATGGAATTAACAAAACTTTATTTTATTATACCATTAATTCTGAATATTGCATTATACATTAGATACACCCAAGGAAATATATTGTTCAGCAGTAAGTATGAAACTCTTCATTGTACAAAAAAAAGATTCGATTGACTTTATAATTTGTTTGCGTTATAACGACAAACTTTACATGTCATGCAACTGGCTGGAAATAGTAATATAATGTAGACAAAGGTACTCTGTGGCCAATTTCAGAATTATTTTCCGTGAGAAATACAGGTACTATACATCAAAACTATGAGTTTTAATGAAAAACTGGGATTGATTTTAGTATAATTAAGCGAACTCATTACCAATGTACCTACTGTTGAATACGTTTGGTTTATTGATAAGAGTATTATTTAATCGATAAGTCCGCTAATATCGGTTACATGGTAACATAACGCAAAAATAATTTACATGGACGTAAAATATATAATGAACTACATTAAACAGAATTAATTTTACTTTGCTTTTATGAAACTAATGAATTGGTTTGATAATCAATGCTTATAAAACCCGTGATTTTTTGTTATTTTGTCGCATTTGGTGCGGCGTGAAGATGATGTGGCTGAAGTTAATTTTGTTTTGTGTAATATTGTTCACAGTTTCAGGAAAACATGGTGAGTCTTTTGAAATTAACTACAGTTAAAAAATTTAGCAACAAAGTTTAGGATTTGAGTTTGACTTTGGAATAGCCACGTATGAAAAAAGTTAATTTTGAGATCGAGTATGTATTTTTTTAAATATGCTTATTTCATTCATTTTATTTTGATACAAAATGTCCGTCTTGAAATAGTACAGGGCTTCTTCAAGCATTCTGTATAAGCTGTATCAATGAAAAGTTTGATTTCTTTACCTACCGTCTCCATAATTTTAAGAAGGTAGTGAGAGCAAGTTTGCTCATCGCTTTTTCCGTGGAAAAGAAATAGAAGTCATGTAACAATTTGATTGTTTATAACAGTGAATATCAAGGATGACTACCCACAACTAGAATGGCCAACAAAATATACCGTCGAAGCCGTGAAGCTGTATTTAACTGCTGGATGGACAGAAAACTATAAATTCTGGTGAGATTTTTTATAAATATTACGTAACACCAAATTCCTGGAGTGTCAGGTAGTTCTATAATCATGCATAGATAGTCTAGCACTTACCACAACTCGGTCCTTTTCGATATTTTAAACATTGCGTCATTTTACAGGAGGACAAGTAAATCATCAAGACTTGATGCCAATGATGGAGCAGTCACTACGGTCGCCAGGTCAAAAAGGACTCTTGGGAACAGAGGCGTACAATATGAGGTAAAGTTTGTTTGTAGGGTTAGCATGGCAACGTGAACTTCACGCTTCACAGTCACTTTTAGCATATAAAAAAAAACTGATACGGTTTTTTTTACCTCCATATAAACACTTGTAAAATTCTCAGCTACAAACGGAATTCAGCTTGGTATTCGCTGCATATTTGCGCGTCTAACCGATGCTGCTGTGACGCGTTGCTCCTGATGATAGATCACGATGGGAAGTTCTCTCGACTTTTTAGTTTAAATGTTTGTAGTGTGACAGCCGGATAGCCCAGCGGTTAGAGAACCTGACTGTGAAGCTTGAGGTCCCGGGTTCGATCCCCGGTCGGGGCAGATGTTTGTATGATGAATACGAATGTTTGCTTTCGGGTCTTGGATGTTTATCTATATATAAGTAAGTTTATCCGTCGTCTAGTACCCATAACACAGGCATTAAATTGCCTACTTTGGGACTAGGTGATTGGTGTAAAATTGCCCAGTGATATTTATAGTGATTAATAGTGTCGTCGTTGTCAGACCAATTTCGTATTCAGTTTTTTTTTGCCATTTCAGTACAGTTAATTCTGTCTACAGATTCATCCTGAAACGACGGAGGAAGAATTAAATCAGATGGTCTGCTACATGTCTCACGGTACGAGGTACAACCCCATCGGACCATTGGATTTTCTTCCTGATACCACGTTTTTGGATACTGAAGGTATTCTTTTCGCAATATAAGAGTGCGTGTTCGTCCAAAGTTTCGTAATAACAAAACGAGTGTTTCATTTGGTGGCAAACTTGTTACTTTCATAGGTGAAGACAACATTAAGGGCGTTGATTGTGTCAAGTTCACCGGGGTGTCGCCAGAGACAGAGGCGAAACTGACTTTATGGGCCGTCTACGATAACGACACTGAGATCTGGAAGCCTATCAGGTACTATTGCAAGCTTAACTCGTGTAGGCGCGCGTCTAGTCGCTTTTGCCAGTCGCTGTCTAACTAGATACGTTAGAAAATGACAGATAAGCCTTCGACACTGTCTTTTTGAACTCCAATATAAAAAAAAATGTGAAGTAAATTTATTTCGCAAAAACACTGCTAAGCTAAGAACCAAGGCAAGCAGACATGCTGCCACGTTTTACAAATACCTGCCATATGTACATAAATTTTTTAGTGGTCTATAATGATATCTAAGGAAAAATAGTACGTATTAATCTAAACGCACGAGTAGTTAAAATTAATAAACTTTTTTTACTTTCAATTAACACATGACATAATTTGCCTTTAAGGTACGAAGAAGAAAAGGTGAATGAGTGGCATGGTTATTTCAAGGACCACGTCATTTGGGACTATTTCAACTTTGAAACGGATTTCGATAGTGATGTTTTCAAGATATACAAAGACTGTGAGTATCTAATTCAAGTTGCTCTTATAAAAACGAATTTAGTAAAGTGTACTCCTAGTAGGTATTTAGTAATTTATATGACGTAATGATTATGTACAGTCGCATACATAATGTTTATTTATGTATTATAAATATTATAATAATAACTAGCTTTTGCCCGCGGCTCCGCTCGCGTTAATTTCGGGGTAGCACAGAAGAGATAGCTCATCCCATATACCAATTTATAGCTTTCTACATATAAAATTGCGGTATTCTCCACAAACTTCCACCTCTCACTTTAGTGAAATGGGGAGTTTTGAAGAGACAAAAAGTAGCCTATGTCACTCTCCATCCCTTCAACTATCTCCACCCAAAAATCACGTCACTACGTCGCTTCGTTTAGCCGTGAAAGACTGATAAACAAACAAAGTAAACAAACACACTTTCCCATTTATAATATTAGTATGGATTTTAATTTATATCCCGTGTGGTGCCGGGTTAGAATAGCACCTCCCCCTTTCTTCCCGTGAGTGTCGTAAGAGTCGGCTCTGGGAAAGGGTTAGTGTATTGTGGGCGATGGGCTAGCAATCTGTCACTGCAGTATCACGTTTGATCATCTGGTTGCTCTGAAATCGCTAAACGTGGCACTGGATTTTTGAATTCATGTGCTCTGCCTACCCCTCTCGGGAATACAGGCGGAGGATATGTATGTATGTGTATTTTAATTTTGCGCGCTATTCGAGGGCGTTTTAGTAAATAGTACCTAAAAAGACAATTAATCTTCTTTGACGAATCAAAGCTGAAGAGTTTGTTTGTTTGTTTGTTTGAACGCGCTAATCTCAGGAACTATCGGTTCGAACTGAAAAATTATTTGTGTGTTGGTTAGACCATTTATTGAGGAAGGCTTTAGACTATACAGGGTGGCCCATCTAAAACGGTCAGTATGGGGAAGTCCGAAACTATAGGAGATACGAAGATCTCTTCTTAGGAACCATGACATCGATTTTAATAAAAAGAAAAACTGCATTCATACATTTAAAAAAAATGTGTACTCAGTCCGGGAATCGAACCCGGTTGTTATGAAAAATAAAAACTGTTTCTATTTAGATATCGATTGTGTGGGTCTTAAGCAGTAAATATGTGTGTATAACATGATTTCTAAAATTAATAAAATGCATTGTTTCTACGTGTTTTGATTTAGTTTAGTAGGTGTTCGAAGTGGCCACCGCCTTTCTCAATACCTACTAAGTTTGTAACTGTGATCACTCTGAACACCTACTAAAATAAATTAAAGCATGTAAAAACAATGCATTTTATTCATTTTAGAAATCATGTTTCTTGCACATATTTACTGCTTAAGACCTACACAATCGATATCTAAATAGAAATAGAAAAAAAAATATTTTCAAAACAACCGGGTTCGATTCCCGGACTGAGTACACATTTTTTTTTTAATGTATGAATGCAGTTTTTCTTTTTATTAAAATCGATGTCATGGTTCCTAAGAAGAGATCTTCATATCTCGTATAGTTTCGGACTTCCCCATACTGACCCTTTTAGATGGGCCACCCTGTATAACATCACGCAGCGACTAATAGGAGCGAAGAAAATATTGGAAAATGTGGAAAAAACGGGGGGAATAGCATGGGAATAGTCACTCATCCACGCGGACGGAGTCGCGGGCACAGCTAGTTATTCATAAACCAACAATGTATCAAAACATCTAAACATCCAAATAGGTTTTATGTGGCCAAGTGGCTAGCTGGCTGGTGATAATATGCCGTAAATAATGTCAAAATTTGTCAGTTCAGTATAAATTTTGACAGCCGCGTATCTTAGGGAATAAGGGTTAATTTATTAACGAAATTTAAGTAACTTTCGCCGTAACGACATTAGTGCTGAATAATATAAAGTACCTATTTTACTCGCAAAAAAGCGGGAGACGTATGAAAATCAGCGGCGCTTCCGTCGTTCTTGAGCTAAATAGAGAAGGTTTTAATAAAAACGCGTAAGATGTATGAAATATTGCGGCGCTTACTGTTTTTTGGAGTTGAAAAATTTGTATGGGAGAACGATTTTTTAGTTTTTTAGTATGTTACACTATTTTTTTCCACACTTTCTCATCTTACAAACCTTCCCTGAACTTCAACGAACATTTTAAAAAAAGAATTGGCCAAATCGGTTCGTGCGTTCTGGAGGTATTTCGTCAGGAAGGAAAACACGACTTATTTTTATATAGTAGATAAAAAAAACAAAGAGTTATGCGACGTACAAAGAACAGCTAAAATGGCGGCAAATCTGAACACCACCAGCCGCGTTCCAAATTTAAAAT
The DNA here is from genome assembly GCA_005406045.1 of Adoxophyes honmai. Lineage (NCBI taxonomy): Eukaryota > Metazoa > Arthropoda > Insecta > Lepidoptera > Tortricidae > Adoxophyes > Adoxophyes honmai. Next base: position 222,586 of record BHDV01000112.1, read on the forward strand.
CATTTGCTTTTCTTTTTCAACAATCGTCATTTGTTTTAAGATGTTCGAAATGTGAATGTAATCATTAAAATGCTGCCACATGATACAGATTTAATTGCTAATTGCATCTGAATACTCTGAAATGTATAGTAGTGGGCATTATAACGTAGTAGGCGTTTTGGTTCCCTAGTACTGTAAGCCTATCATGGTAATTGTTGTTAAAAATAAAATTAATGAACATAATATATATTTATGATTTGTAGACGAGTGCATAGATAAAGATAAAGATGACGAAGACGATGGACATATGAAATCAGCTGCTGCAGAGGTCGCGTCGTTGGCACCCGAAGAGATGGAACACTTGAATCACGTCTTCAAAACGTAACTATCGATAACAACACAATTATATTGATCTTTACGACTCGTCTGACCTACGCGAGAGTGCTTGTAGAATAGCAGAATGTTTTTTACTCTTAAGCTGTAATTATACTGAACTCAGTACTGTTCACTTAATGTGATCGCGGCACTTGTTCTAAACTAACTTGGTCAACGAACGTCATCTTTATACTAGACCAGACTGTCCGTTGGCCGTCGTTATCTCAGGCCATGACACTGCCGCTCGCCGAATGCGGCCGACTATCGTGTTCTTTACAGTTTTGCGATCACCTCATATAGCCCAGTGTAATTGCCGCTTTATTCACGGCATTCGCATTGAAATAAAATAAGACAAAAAGTAAATCAATCTACAACCTTGACAATATTATGCAATGTGCTTGCTCTTTCACCAAAGGTTCACACGTTGATTTTTTTCTGTACATTCTTGCATGAACTTGAAATTCCATTAGCACATTATAACGTTATTAAGAGCGAGTGTGAAAGCAGCGAAAATTAAACAGCGGTATTTTCATGACTCGTTTCTGCGGGGAAAATAGTTTGATTCCAAGTTCCTGTTTCTAATCCAATCACTGGCAATTACAAATATTGTAATGTTCATATTGAAAAAAAAAAACTAACTCTGAACTTGATTTAACAAAGTAAAAATGAACTCTTCGGCTTGTGATTCTGTATTTTACCTGCTCTTGAAAAGCCTGAACTGTGAGTTTGAATTTATTTATCCACACCTTCGATAACAATTTCTTTTTATAGATTTTTTATTCTAGATACAAGAAGAGGTTCAACAAACGCTATGCCAGTAAGGAGGAACACGAGATGAGGAAAAGTCTGTTTCATGAAAAATGGAGGTATGTATTTTAACTTTTGTTTACATGTATTAGCTGATCAGTAATCAATGGCACGCGTATCAATGACATGATAATGAAATCGCTTAAAAACAATTTCTGCAACAAATCTTCTTTATCTACAACTTTTGAGGGTGAACTCTAAAAAAACAGAAACTAAATAATTATTTAGTTTTCCGTGTGTCTGTATGACTGTCTGTAAAGCTTGGAGATAAAGTTTACAATTCCTAAAAACAGTGTACGAAACCAACCCTTTGTGTCACATTTTTCATGGATTGGTTAAAAAAATTGATTTGTAGTGTTATACATATTATTATAACACAAGTAAAGCAAAAATACAATGAGCAAACAGTTTAATTTTTGATGACAAAAATAAATACTTAATGGTAGATGTATGAGAACAACGGCAAACCTAAGTTTTTCTCACAATCCATTATCCTTGAGAATGTGTTTTTGCTTTAAACCGACTAGTATACAGATAATTCAATTTTTCAATTCTAGTTTTTTTTATCAAATTCTAAAATTAAAGAGTCAAGAGTAAATTATTGTAATACGTTCTCTTTCAGGCTAGTTGAGGACAGGAACAGCCAAAATCTTGGCTACAGGCTGGCCTTGAATCATCTTGCTGACCGAACTGACCATGAAATGAAGAGATACAGGGGTCTGCGCAGGAACAAGCCTAGGTCACCTGGCAATGTAGCCTTCCCTTATACGCACGAGAAAGTCAAAGAAATCGCTGAAAGTTTACCAGAAGAGTACGACTTGCGTTTAGAGGGCGTGGTTGGACCGGTTTTAGGTAAGAGTTACTTATCTATTAAGTTTAGATACAACAGATACAACACATACGTGCGGGTCATTTATACTAGTATGGCGGTTCTTCAGGGGTCTACGTAATGAAGGAAAGTAAAATGGTGGTCATAGCGCTGGTCCCAGCGGCCCAATCATATTGATGTAATTCCGATAAATCATAAGATACAGAATAATGGGGTGACAATGACAACTGCAAAACATGTTGCACAGCTTTATTTCGAATATCTTAAACATGGCAATTCAGAAATTGTTAATGAGGCAGATCTGCCTTTTGCTTTTAGGTTTCTATGACTTGTAATACACTTTATATTTCTAGACCAAGAAGATTGTGGATCTTGTTGGACTTTTGGAACTACGGGTGCTGTCGAAGGAGCCTTGGCACGAGCCAACGGTGGCAACTTGATCAAGCTTAGCAACCAAGCTCTTTTGGACTGTTCTTGGGGGTATGAAAAACTGAATCTTTCACGGATCTAATTCTATTGACTTTTTCTATCATCATCATTATCATCATCATCATCAGCCTATATACGTCCCACTGCAGGGCACAGGCTTCCTCTCAGTATGAGAGGGGTTGGGCTATAGTTCCCGCGCGGGCCCAGTGTGGATTGGGAACTTGACACACAACGTTAAATTACTTCGTCGCTGTGTGTAGGTTTCCTCACGATGTTTTCCTTCACCGAATAGCTCGTGATAAATGTCAAATTCGATATCGCACATAAATTCCGAAAAATTCAGAGGTGCGAGCCCGGGGTTTGAACCCACGACCCACTGCTTGAGAGGCCACATGTCGAACCGCTGGGCTATCACAGCTTTCTTCTTATTATAATACATGTTAAGTATTCCGAGCATTTACGTGAATTTTATTGAGCAAGTTTTCAAGACATGTGATTTTTCATCATCTTCATTATCACTTTAACCATAAATAAGAAGTCTATTGCTGAATATAGTCCTCTTCTTTGGACTTGCGTGATTTTTACAAGCTTATTTAGTTTCACCTTGTTTGTTTCTTTTGCCGTCGTCGTCTCTACGGTTGAAGACTTAATCTCCTTTCTTGAAGCTCAACTGTAAGTTCATAATATTCTGTTTACAGCTTTGGTAACACAGGGTGCGATGGCGGCAGCGACGACGCTTCTTATGAGTGGATGATGGAATATGGCCTCCCTACGGAACAAGAGTATGGTCCATATGCCGTGAAGGTATGTAATTACTCATACAGCCTATAATTAAAATAATAATAATCCAGCCTAAATTCGTCCCACTGCTGAGCTTCTTTCAATACGAAAGGGCTTGGGCTGTAGTTCACCGAATAGCTCGTGTTAATGTCAAATTCGATTTCACACATTAAAAATTCAGAGGTGCGATTTGACCCTCGGCCCTCTGTATGAGAGACCACAGGTCGAACCACTGGTCTACCACAGCATGTCATTCATCTAACCTGATTAAGTAGTTTTATTTCTTCTACTTCCTTTCAAGTGTTTCTATTTAAAAAAGTAGAATCTGTTTCAATTAAATTAAACCCTAGTATACTCAAAATTAGCGAGGACTTCAAAAAATTTCAACAAATTATTCTAGAGGTCATGAAAAGTGAAAATTGACAAAATAAGAGGTCTATGTGACTTTGATTTGTAGGCGTGGTTAATACTATGCCAAGACAGTCCATTCAAAATAAACTATCTTAATAACACATAATGAAGGCTGCAAGTAAACTGCCTCAAACCTTTTAGCTAGCCCAGTTTGTATAAATACCCATGCAATATGAACATGAATAGATCGGATTAATATATTTTCGCAACTTTTCAAACAAGATTCCGACGAACCAGAAAATGATCCCTTCCTTTTACTGCTTTCTGTTGACGAAGTTCCAATTTTATTGCAGGACGGGTTCTGTGATATCGATAACATGACAACGACCTATAAAATCCGAGGGTTCACTGATGTTACTCCGTTAAGTGTTGAGGCTCTTAAGGTAATTTTAATCATGATTATGAGACAAGTGCGGAAAATAGATAATTTCCAACACACGCCTGTGATCTTAGAACTTGAGTGATGTCTTCCAAATGTATCGTCACACGCGAAGTTAACGATTTAAATGAAATGTTACATTTTATTTGGAAACCCGTGTATGTCGTTTACAGTGGGATTATTACTATTTTTTATTCTCTCTAAATCTGTACGATCGAATCGAATGACGATTAACTTTAGTTAAAATCGAATAACTTTAGTTAAATATCGTTTGTGCATTTATACTGGATAACATGAAATCAGAATTGAATTAAAAATAAAATAATTGCAGGTTGCATTGATAAACCACGGGCCTATATCGGTGTCAATCGATTCCTCCGACGCAATGGAAATGTACGACGGTGGCATTTTCTACGACCCTGCATGGTAAGAATAAATTATAAGTTTTATGAGATTCGATTACAAAGTTTAAAGTATCTCCCAATTTGAAAATTGAGTAGTTAAGACTAAGTAAGTAAGTATGTAAGTATGAAAAGCCTTACTTTAAATTATGGGAGAGGTGTTACGGCTTCTGTTAGGGTAGTAAACAACACCACTGTCTGTCGAGATTCATATACTTAATGATTTTGAAAAATAATCAATGACAAACATTATTTATACGACGTAGAAAGAACAGTTTAGAGCCACATGTCGACGGCAGCCGTCGACGTATTGACTGCTGCCGCCTACGCGTCAACGGCTGCCGTTGACATGTAGCGACGGATGTAGCAGCCTCTGCTGTTTACAGCCTGCAGTTCGTCTAAAAGAAGCCTGAAGTGGTGACAAAACAGAAATCCATAAACAAAGCGTATCAACTTAATAAGCTCGCTCTAAATATATTAAAAGGCTACTGCAGGTCACAAGTAACTTAATGTAGGCCATTATAATGTGGCTTTTGTACCTTTTTTAGGGAAAATATAAAATGGACCTAAAGAAATATTATACATTATTTTAAACAAAACTATTTTTTTTTCTACAGCAGTTCAACCTCATTGAACCACGAGGTGACCTTAGTGGGCTATGGAACCAAGGACGGCGACACCTTTTGGATCATCAAAAACTCGCGAGGTCCTTATTGGGGACTCGATGGCTACCTCCACATCTCGGCTAAAGACAACAATTGTGGGGTCACAACCGAACCCACTTACGTCGTTTTTTAATTCGCAACGCTTTACGAATATCGCCACTCTTTTGTTTCAAGCTTCCAATACGTTGGCAATGTTTGGCCTATGTTGGGCCAGTGACATGACCGAATTAAGAAGACAGCATAATGATACAAAAAAGTGGTGGTGCAGTATTTTTTTTAATGACAAGGGCATAACGGATAACTGATACTCGTAATTATTGTATAACATAGCATCATAAGTTTGCACGTGGAATCGCTTAGTTAGATTAAGAGACAGCATTAAAAAACCAATCTTCTGACTCGTTGTTTCATTTGCTCGTAAACGTGAAGAGTTAACTTTATGATTTCCATAATGTTGGTACTTTTGTGTGATGTTTGACGTTAAGGATGTAAATAAAAAGGCAGGTGAAAACTTAATATTTCTAATAAGAATGTTGCAAGGAATCAGTATTTTTAATTGGTTTTACATTACACATTGTTCAAAAATAACTTGACTAACTATATTTTAGCTTCGTAGTATTGCAAACAGTGTTTTTCAGTACATTATTTTAATTTTGAAAGGCTAAAATTTTTTAATCCTTTTTCGTTATAATATTCAAGAAACAATACTTACTAAGAAACTGCCGCAAAATAAACCAGATCCAACTTACGCTCCCTCACTACGCTCTCTTGTTTGCACGGCAAAGTTCGCGGTGAAACTTAGTGGCCATAGACTAGCAAAAGGGAGCCGACAAAAAAGATCCACTTCTTAAAGGTAAATTATTGCTTTCCCTCTCGCCCTTATTATTCTTCCCGGGAACCATTATTCTGGAAAAACAAATGCCTTTCCTTAATCCCGGCGCGTATTGTTTTGAATATTCACCCTGAAGTCTTTTGCCGCCTACTGGGCCTTCTGAAATTCGTTGCAACTTTTAAGACCTCTTTCTTTGCTAATGACCGCTCCTGTTGAAATTAATCTTGCGTTATTTCACGGGGTTTCGGTTGCTTAACGATAATATTGCTCTGGCTGTGGCGTTTGTTAACGCTATGAACGTTAAGAAAAGTGCTTAAGGGAATGTCTAAGAGATCCAGGGCTGCTTGGAACAGGTTATACTTTGGACTAAAGGTATAATTATTTAGGATGGATTGGCATTCAAATGGCGTATTATAAAAATAATTGGCGAAAGTTCTGGAAAGTAAACCATTTCTGTAAAACATAAAAAAAATCAGATGATTCAGGATATTTGACTTATAAATTCGATGTTATACATACCCCGGGGTTTTCTATGCGGGAATAACTCGAGAAAGAGTAGAGATAAACAGATATCTTATCCTGACAAATTATTATATTGTGCCTAATGAATAAATACCTCCCTGCGAATTGTAAACAACCTACAATTTGTTGTAAACAAGGTACATAAAACATTAAAAACTGAAACTAACAGAACTACGTCATAAATTGAGACTATTTTCGACGTTAGTTCGCCGACTTTCGAACAAATTCGTAAATGCTCCCGATGAATGGCTCTCAACAGTTTCTTGCTATGTATAGTTATGTTGATATCATTTAAAATTAGATATGAATCGTCTACTTAAACTAACTGATTACTCTCGTACCCAAGATTTATTCACTAACTGACAAAGCAAACTTATCGACAGAGTTTTTTATTGCAACAAAGTAAGTAGTATAGTTTACAGCGTCTTCTAAAGTTGACCAACCCGTCTCCCAACTCCCAAGTGGAATTCTTACTTATCGTCGCAGAGCCAGTAAACAAAAACAGCGAACAAAACAATTTCACATTCACATCCACCCGGAATCTCATATCGCGACCTATTAGAAACCATTTATTCTGCCAGTGCTTTACACTTGATTACCCCGGCTTTGAGGTTAGGCATTTGTTTCATGCAACGGTTTAAATATGAGTTATGTGTGTAATCCCCTTTGCCACGTTATGGGTGCGACGTGGTTACATCGTTTACGCGTTTGCTGTGTAAGTAGGCTGGTTACTTGGTAGGGGACACACAAATGTATTGTGCACAGACTTATATCGAAATAGATACCGCGAGTTCCTGCATTTGTATGAAAACCAAGCGTACCACTTGAGCGCTTTAGTGATAGGAATTGACAGTCCAAGTGAAACTGATTCAAAGCTTACGCCGCCTTATTCAAGTTGTCCTGTCTCTAGGCAGTTAAATGTAATATTAAGTGGTACAAAACTAAATGAAATTGCGTCAAAGTATTGCTCTCCCTTTTGGCTCCCTTTTGGCACGCGAAGTTGAGTCAATACAATTGAGTCATCTATTTCGATATAAGTCTGTGGTATTGTGTGACAATGTCAAACGCTAAATAAGCGGCGTCGCTACAAAATTGTATGACGTCAAAGCAAAGTCTTAAACTTATAATTGCATTCTCACTTTGTAGTTGCTTTGATATTGCGTTTTCAGTAATTGTTTATGTAAATAGTGCGTAGTAAAAATAATGTACTTGTTCTTTAACCTGCTTTATTGCTCAATTGCTATAGAAGCAAAATCTAAAATGATAATTTAATTAATTGACGGAGAATTGGTAAATCTTAGCACAATGACCTCTTGGCAGAAGTTACTGTAAAATGATCTCAAAGCCATTGAACGTAGTAGTGTAGTTCGATGCTCAAAGCTGCTTATTTTTACATACATACATACCTACAGCCACACCTTTGTTATCAAATGGGCATAGGCAGAGTACACGAAACTTGACAAACGAAAACCAATAGCTATTTCAGGTTTCGAAGCCCCACTGGTTTTTAGCCTGTCGTCTAACTAAAGCATAACTCTGAACAGTCTGAACATATTACCACAAGAACACATATCCAAGAAAGCAATGAAGTAGTGGAGTAATATTATTCTAACTCGATATCACATAGAAATATGCTTATTTTCAGTGAGGCTTAAAAAGTAGTCTCTACAGGTATGTAATTCCAGATCATTTGTGAGCACCATCATGTTCCCAATTTTCTTTCACTTTCAGGTTCCATTATTATAATCGTTTTACGTTCGTTGCACATTATCATATTTAACCCTTCAAATTCCCCCTTACGTCATACCATTCCCCCTGTCTCCAAAACACGGAACATAATAAATAACATTTCTCTCACATTTTCCTGACACGACATAAGTTGATTACCTGACGTCTCAATGCGTTAAGTGAGTTTAGTCCTATCGTCCCGGTAGTAAAGTTTACGGATTGTTTTGGTCCGATTAACCTACATTTATTTATGAACGAGTGTTTGACGTCACGTTTCTCGGTTTCCTATCAAGTCAGGGACGCGGGAATGTTACCATGCTAAACGAGAATAAAGTCGGATAGTTCATCCGATAAAGTTTCAATTTAGAAACGCAGACAACATTGGCTGTGAATAGCTATAAGATAAAATATTGCTTGAAAGAAAGTGAAAAAGATACAAATTAGCTGTATGTTGTCAGGAATACAGTTTCAGTTTTGAAGCAAAGGGTAAATACAACTCTAAGTTTCTCTCTTTGAAATATTAAATAGGTAACCAAAACTTTGTTTTGACACGGGATGGTGACACAAACGCCTACGGGCTATTTGCGAGAATGACGTCCGGATAAAGGAGACCGCCTGGCAACCCAGGCGGGGCAGCTCGGGTCCCGCCGGTTCGCAAGTGCGAGGCGCATGCGTCGAAATTGCGCCAATTTCGCGGGCAGCGGCCTCTGACGGCAATCCCAGTCTACTGGCAGCGCAGCTAAGGGGCGGTGCGTCGCGGCAGCCCGTTGCAACTTGCACGGAATGGCACTAATTTTGAAAATGTCATAGTTCGAAAATGGAACGGCGTAAAGCGTCCCAACCGTCGCCCGGTCAGACGCGTTCGCGGCTCAGTTAACGTTTAGCGTATTTGAGTGTTGTGTTTAGGTTAAGTTTTCGGTGTTAAGAAGATTACTTGGAGTAGTTTGCAATGTCGCTTTTAGCGTAGTCGGTAGCGTAGCCAGGGTCGCAGGCTGCCGCGTCCAGCAGAGTTCGCGCATAACCTTGACACGTTTTCCCGCGCTAGCCTCGTTGGTGAAGTTGCTCTTGTTTTTGGTTGCACTCTCCTCGTACCGTAAAAGTGAGAGGCTGCTAATTAGAACCGAGATTACACTCAGTAATCTGTGCGAACTGTGTAAAATTTATCCAAAGCGTCGTAGGGCTTTTGGATATGTGTGTCGTAGCATTCCATAGAAATAAACCTTGATAGTAAAATAAAAATTGTTCTGAATTGTACAGAGATGACACTGTTGTGACCTATTCGAAGCAGAGTGTGGTGCGGCGCTGCAAAAATGAAAATTTCAAAAGGTGAGATAACTTAGTAATCAATTTTATATCTTTACTTGTTTAGTTTAGTTTTATGATTAACATGACGTTGTTAATAGTTCTGTAAAAAACATGAATCCTTTAAATATATAAAATGACCAATAAAGTCTCAAGGAGGCACATCTTACAGAAATTAATTATTACTCAAATAACTATACATCAAAACACGGCTTCGTACATTATTATGAGCATGAAAGTAATTACAGGGAGATTAACAACGCCAGTTGTTGCCAGACTAATATTTAATGAACATTCTTTAGACGTATTTAGCAGAAACAACGTCTGGAGTATAAACACGTTCAAAGACAAAACCATGATTATGACCATATCACGCTTTGCAACCACTTCTAGCATTTTTTTTAGGTTGGTAGAGGTGTTGTTCTATCCCCACACTATGAATATATGGAAGAATAATGTCTGAACATTTAAACCTTCATAAATAGCTGCGGCATTTTATTAAAGGGTACTTTTTTTTGGATTTGGTTACGTTTCTATAGTTTGAATATCATTCACACTCGGTAGTGTTATTTATAATCTCGCATTTCAAAACTAATGCTTGTCTCTCCATTAAGTCCCATGTCGAAGGTGTACTAACTCCACACACATTGATATCTAGAAGAATGTCACGTAATTTGCTAAAACCAATAAATATTAGTTTAGTGCCTTTTACGGCAACAACACCACATGCGATATATATTTGCGCAACGGCGACCCAGCAAGAACAGCTTCATTGCTCTACAAATTCTGCACTATATTGTAGACTCCAACAAAAAGGTAGATAATCTTCTCAATTATACGTTTCTTTCAACAAAAACCAATAATATTAGAGATAATGAATATGAAATGCTTACAAACCAACTAATCAGGAAAGAAACCAAAAATACATGATATATTTTTAGCAGCAAAAACCTCATGAAGGAGCTCATTCTACGATCTAAGTATCCTTGAAAGGATATATCATTGAGAGGGAACAGTACGTGACCGTTCGGGATCCAACGTGTGACCAATTGGGCAGAACCCCCTATCAATAGCAAGTATTCCTTAACAAACAGTAGTGGTTACACTACTGACTAGAGTTTTGCTCGTTAATCGAAGAAGACGAAGAAGCAGACGAGGCTGATATTAGGTATGCGGACACCATTGCCTGTGACACTTACAGTACTATACTGGTTGGAGATGCATTGTCAATCAGAGCACAAATAAGATATCTCTCATGGGCCTCATGGCGGTGATTTTACTAGCTACTTACTCTTACTCAGCAGACTATAACAGTGCGAGGACGCAAAGCAATAGCAATGATCTCGAAGTATCTTTTAGAGGGTCTACCGGCAGAAAAAATCTTCAAGAATTTTTTTTAGGATTGATTTGGTGATTTCTGAGTTGATTGCGTACAAACAGGTGAGAACGTAAGTTACGTTACGTTAACGTATGTAAATACGTGCATGTATTACGCCTGTGTCCCAAGTGGGGTAGACAGAGCACACGAAATCTTGTATTATAAACCGTCATGGTCATGCCGCTATCATTATATTTTTGTTAGGTTTTATGTTAAGTTATACAATAGTGACAGGTTGCTAGCCTGTCGCCTAAAACATACCTACACCTATTTCTTTACTCGCCTCTTACGACATCCACGGAAGAAATGGAGAGGTGTTATACTATCCCGACACCACGAGGCATTACATAACATTGACTATTATATAAGAATTCAAGGACTGAAGGTCTCAAGTTTGATGACTCCAGAAGGTCAGAAACCTGGTTCGCCCGGACTGTGAACTCGTCTGGCACCTTTCAGTAACCTCTGCAACTCTATTTATCAAGTGCAAGAGTATTTAAGGCTATTTAAAATTAGCTTCGTCGTTTATTTTGCATTTTGTTTTTCTGAAATATTTTTTTTGGATTAACGGCTCGCATTCGTCTCGCATCGTCGATCTATTTTGAAAGCATTTAATTCGATCAATGTAAAAAATAAGCATTTAAGACCACCATTGTTTTTAAGCAAGGATTTGAAGAGATTTCAAGTGCCCCATTCTTAAGATAAGTACGACTTTTTTTATCCATGGAGCAGAAGCAATTAAGTACCTATGTACGTTGTAAGTAGTTACTAAAACCTAACACACATAATCACGAAATAGGTAATTTTAAGTTAGTTTTAGTCGAGTAACGTAACGTATTATAGGCAGTTGAAATAAGTATGTGGTAGTCTTGTAGCCTTACCCATTTACGTTTAAGAATTTTTCATTTTTACTTAGAACTCTCCTGTAAGTTTTTAAAATGAGACTGTTAGCTGTTAATGAAGTTTCACTACGACAAAAAAGTGTCGTAATTTTCATTGATAAGTTAGGACTTAGTCCAATTTCAGCATAGTCTTTAATCTGGACCCCGTCTGTGGGTGTTACAAGAGGAACTATTAGCCGTTAATTCCTCTTAGAACGGATGTCGTAGGAGGCTACTAAGGAAATAGATTTAGGCGACAAGCTAGAAACCTGTTACTATCATATCTTTTTAACCGACTTTGAAACCCAAAATTGTACTAGAAGTGGTTTTAAAACGCAAAATAGTCTAGGTTATGTTGCGTGTGTTCTGTCTACCCCAGCGGTCGTCACACTTTACTGACCAAGGGCCACATATGACAGACACACAGACTTAAAAACTGCAATTTACAATTTAAATTACAACTGCTGCAATACATATCTGTGGTTGAACAACGACATCATTGCCCTCAACTCAGTGATTAACTCCACCAAACTAAGGCAATATTTACCTCATTAAGTTGTGGGTTTGAATTCGATCTGTTGTACCGTTCCACCGTGTTCGTCTCTGGAGTGTAATATGGAGTCGGTTAGAACGTAATTCACCGTAAACGCTCAGAAAGCCGTGAGTTATGACATGCCACTGAAACTGAATTATACATCCAAGCAAACGCAACGTTGGCCTTATTTGCCGCGTCCTTCATGTTAAATATTATTAACGTGACTCGTCGCAGAGTGTTTTATATGTCGTTTGAAAGGTTGATGATGGAAATTAGCAATTATTTTGATATTTAATAAAAGTGCTAGGTTATTTTGAAGGTGAGTTAAGGAGGTTAATTTCCTTCAAAAATGTGTCACTTTTTGTTTTTACACGTTTGAAACTTTTAAAGTTAGTGATAAAACTTTCACATTAATTTCTGGTCAAAACCTGCAGAAGAATTTCTATGGTAATGATAATATGTATATGAAAAAAGAATAAAATGTCAGTGTTCTAACTCCGCGGTGGGTGAGTCTGGCATGTTAAGTTTAAAAACGTTTCCTTTGCTCTAAATAGTTTGATATTCGACACGCAAACCAGATATTAAGACGTCTAAATAGTGTTTGATGACGGACACATTTGGTTTGTTAAGAAACTTATTTGATTTGGGTGAACTAAATTGCTATCGCCATTAAAAAATGTTAGGAGTCTTCTTTTGTTATCAAGAATTAAGACATCTCATTGAACTATTATAGCATTGATATTGTTTTATTTTATTTGACCCAAATTTACTACTTCAAGTGAAACCGTCTTACTTGAGTTTATAACTAAGCATAATTTGATTCGTTGAAATTGTTTACTGTAATTTTCTTTCGTACTTCTTATTTCTTCGTTTATCAACTCTTGGAAATCTGGCTCAGTTTCTGGTTTAGTTCTTGCCTAAGCAAGTCCAACCGTCGGCCAACATTTATTAAATAACCAAGACTTTGGAACAATTTTCATTATTCTTAATTATACAGTTCTTTTGATTTGCCTTTGCGCTATGAAAATGAGAAATGTTTGAAACTTTCTTTATGAAAGTTCTTTCTTTTTTATCACTGACTTGACCTTGAGAGGTCAAAGTTATTTTAACAATAGCCTTCTGAGCAGTTTAGCATTACATAAAGTGTTTGAATGATTGCCAGTTGCAGTCACTCGCTTTCTGGTTTTTCAATTACGTGACAACTAGCTGCTGTCCTTGACTCTGTGTGAAATAAGCTTACCGCTATCCCTTGAGAGTTTATCGATACAGGATGTTACAAAGATATTATCAATATTTATGTACTACCGTTTGCTGAACTCATAGTTTAAATTACATTGCACATCTGTGTTTCCCGAACTCCACGTCCTTCCAGGACAAAAAGTAGTCTTTGTCCTTTCTCAGTAATTGGGGCGTCATTAGATAAAATATACAACGAAAAATAATAACTGAAGAAGAATTGTAGTTTAAATGAAGGTATTTTGCACGATTTCACATGACAGATTAATTAAAATCTAACCGTGAAAACCCAGCAAAAGTCGACAGCAGAGTTTTTGCATTGTCCGAAGCAATTTAAAGGTATGAACAAAAATATGCTAGAATTGTATGCAGCGTTTCGTGTGCTCTGCCTTCCCTATTCGGGAATACAAGTGTGATGTATGTATGTACAGTCCTACTTGTCTTGTTCACTTCACATTTAACCTTCAAAACTCGTCAAAAGTGAAACACAGCCTATAGCAGAACCATTGACTTATCCGAAGTAATTTAAGAGCGTGAAGTTACAAAATATAATTAAATAGGTACTCCAGTTCTTTTCAATAAATTTGTGCGGACCCGGGTCTGGTACACGCCGAACTTTTCAGATTACCGGCCCAATTTCTGGGCCTCGAGGATTATGATAATTGTATCGGCCTCCCTGAAAATAGAACCCCAATTTTATAGAGCCTTAGGAGTGGGACTTTTGGCGAGCTTAGCGGTTTATCTAACACAATGACTCTTTAAATGCCAACAAATGTCATGTGTGTTTTTGTTTTTTTTTTATACACATACATTACAACTGTGTTCCAAAGGAGGAGGCAGATCACACGAACCGTTACATAGACAAAGCCATGCTTACTTCACTTTTTTCAGGAAATAAAGTGAGAGAAAGAGCTGTGAAATAGTGACGTGGGTTGGTAGCCTGTTGCCTGTATGGTTTGGGGTTATAATAATAATAATAATCCACTAAAGAAATGGAGAGGAGATTGTCTCGACCTATACCCTTACAGTGTAAAACTACGCCTGTTTTTCCAATATAGCACCGCTCTTATTCTTCTGTGTAAATATGTCGTAAAAGACGACTTAGGAAATAAGTTAAGGTATGTTTTAGGTCACACGTCAGCAACCTGTCGCTATCAGATATACCTTCTTTTAATATATCTTTAAACCTTCAAAGTATGTTTTACTTAAGTCAATACGAAACGTGAACTGTCATGACTTTGTCTAGGAAGGTTTTGTGTACTCTGCCTAATCCAGCTGGGAAAGGGGGTAAACACAAACAGCTATTGTCACTTCAAAGTGGCACGCACATAGTTGCTATCTTTCCTTTACTCAAAATTAATAAAACGATAGCAGAAAAAAGTGATTCCAGTTGTGGTGGTCCTATCTACATAGGAAACTTTTAAATGCCAAAAGGTTGTAAAAGTTTACAGTCATCTAAATTGTTTAATGTAAATAGTTTAATCACAAATATAAAATGTTTATTAAGCTACTATGTTATAATTTATGTAACTCGGTGTTATTTGCTCAATTACATCAGTATGTAAGCGCCTGACCAGTTTGAAATAGCAATCATACACCACAAAGCCCGGTTACTGCAATTTATAGGTTGTTGGAACCTAAATTAAACACACAACTAAACACAACCAAAGGGTGGTTTCCCTAACGGGGCTAAATCGAAATGTGACCAATCACACTGGTCGGCTGACGCAGAGTGGATATTTCAAGCACTCTGATTGGTTAAATCGCGGTCCGGACAAGTCACAACGTACCCTAAGGGACGTAATCACCGGCCGGGTTATTTTAGCCATATATTTTGCGGCCTTAAAATGCAATAATAACGGGTGACGGTTTTATTTGCGGGTAAAAATCGTAAACAATGTTCTCCCTGCTGCTTAGGTTTTATTAACAAGTTTGGTATTTATGGTGTTTAATTAGAGACCAAAAGATTAAAATGGCTTGTTTCACGGGGCTGTAACCTTTGCACGGATAATAAGTAGATACCTAGTCGCTTTGGATCAATAAACATTATAATTTCACGTTATGATCCAGTGGACGAGAAGTCTCTGAGAATGGCCAAAGTTACGCGATATTTGAAAGTTCGTTACTCTTTTTGTATTACAGGGTGCTTAGATAACTTTGTATGGAGCTAATGGATGCTACCGAAATTCAACGTAACACACGAAACACAGAACTACCTAAATAATTTCAAAACTTTGACGTTTGCTTTTTATCGCGTATCTGAAGGACTCCGACAACTCACAACTGTATTTTGAGTGTTAACTGTTGTATTTACCCCTTCAGTGTCTACATTTAGCTGAGGTCGTTAAGATCGCTTGAATGAGTTTAGTAAATGGGCTATAGTAAATATTACAAAGAAATGCTGAATTATCACGGATCAAATTTCATTTTGCGGTAACCGGATACAAATCAAAAGCATAGGAGCTCTCAATGCTCGATCATCTGAAAAAGTCATTAATTGGTTTAGGAAAAACGTCAAAGGGCTTGGCTTGGCTATTTGGAATTGGAATGGCAGGCTTCGAGAGCCCCAGGGATCACTTGAGAACAGAAACGGAGGGCGATTTGAAAGCCTTATAGATTTAGAGAGCGATTTTGTCGATATTTTATTCATCGTAGGGAGACGTGACGAACACCAAGGCGTTATTTACTAAGGTGACGGAAGTACGACCGAACTTTCGATTTCTGTTTTGGTTCTAGTCAAAATACATACAGAGAGAGAATTTAAATAAAATCCCGGTAACGAAGGTTAAAAACACTTGTAAATATTTCAGGTTTAGACAGAAATGAAACAAATAAGTTATCAGACAAAGTCTGGCTAAAAACATACAAACTCCTTATTATTTTCCAAAACAAAAGATTTTCACTGGTTCTCTTGCTGATGACGGTAGGCTCACGGGGGCTTTGTGAATCGGACCGCGGTGGATTGTTTCCCAAAATATCTGGAGGCTTAATGTCGGGCTGTTTAAAAAATACAACCTTCGTCAAAGTATTTATATCGTCCCGACAATTGCGGTTTGGATCCTGTCGTTGATAGATCAAGAATTGTTGTCCCTAATCACTGAATAGGAGTTATTTTGAGAAATGCTGAATAATATTCGGTAACATTAAAATGATAATGTTTCCGTAGTCGTTACTACAGGTAACGTTCGAAAGAGTTCAGAAAGGGACAAACATTATTTTGCAAAGATTGGCAGAGAAAGGATGTTCTCATGCACTTGATACGACGCAATCTGGTGCGAAAAATTGTAGAAATAATGTTTTTGTTGAAGAAAAGAGAGGAAGAGAGAGGCGAAGGGTAAAGTAAATTAAAAAGACAGGCATATCATGATGGGGCAAATATGTGAAGAATAGATGTGCCGTGTCATAACTTTTATGGCTCCGAATAATGAGTTACTGATTTATTGAGACATCTAAATAATTTTGTTAAATTAATTTCACAGCTAAGGAGTTTGATTGTACAGACTAACTACTTTAAATCTCGTAAAAAATTTTAGGCCTTCCATATTAGATATACCTAACTAATTAACTAAGTTATTACAGAATGAAAAATGTTACCTGTCTGTATAGACAGAGTCTTCTCCAAAATGCCTTCAAGTATGTCTCTTTGTATCAAATTTACAATGTAATACTTGTCAATATATCATCAAATACGTATATCCTTTCCGAAAATTCCAATCTACATAATGCATCTCCCTGGATAACATAATCTCACGAACATTATAAAAGATGAATGATAATTTGGACACTTCTGTTCGCACACAACTCCAATATTTGATGATCCACTTTGATGGATCACGCGAATTTTATATAAGCAAAGAGGTTTCTTATTGGCGTTTGTATTTTCGTCTAATAGCATCGATAGTCAGTATTTTGTAATATGAAGTAGGATCATAGTGTTTGATTTTAATTACTTTTTTTTTGGTATGATAATTGGGTTAGGTTGGGTGTGGGTCTCATTAGGAATGAATTGTGATCCATGTTTTTGGTTAAAATAAATTAAATTTTATGACTAAAATAATATAATTATGTAAACTTATTTGGCGTTTTCTTTTTAATAAAAACGTAAGAAAAAATATCTAGTACAATGACACACGCGAGACGATTAAAGATATTAGTCCTTTTGTTAGTCCATAATAATTATAGTACCTACTATAGGTAGACAGACAACA
Source organism: Adoxophyes honmai (assembly GCA_005406045.1). Taxonomy (NCBI): domain Eukaryota; kingdom Metazoa; phylum Arthropoda; class Insecta; order Lepidoptera; family Tortricidae; genus Adoxophyes; species Adoxophyes honmai. Next base: position 240,263 of record BHDV01000112.1, read on the forward strand.
CAAACTTTCATATAGACAGAATCAAGACTAGTTGAAGTTTCGAAGCTATTTTTGTTTGTTACATTAACGAAAGAAAATGTAATACACGTATTATTTCTTTCGTTTGGCAAACCAAACATAAGTAAGAAGATACAGTGCTAAAAACTGTCGCTTAAAACATTCCTTAAATTATTTTCCTTAGTCACATCTTAAAACATCCGCGGAGAAAACAGAGAGGTGTTTCTTCAAACCCGGCAACCACACGATCAAATAGAATAATACATTTCCAACCCAGTCAACATCCCTATGACTCTTATAAATGAACTTTCCTTTCAAACTCTGAATCCTTCAAATCTAATCAGCGGATTTGGGCTGAAGCGAAAGCTATCACAAAGAAACTCGACCGAAAAACACGCGCGATCCACGAATGATATTAATGGGTCGAGCCTCGCATTTTCCCTGCGGTACTCGACGCTTTCCAGCTGAATACACGGTGATACACCGAGCACGCATCACCTAGGTCAGTCAACATTACAGCAGCATTTTATACGAGGTATTACACTGTGTTCATACATGGCGAAGTGCGACCGCATTGCGTTGTTGGAATGCTTTTGAAGAAAACTTTTCGCGAGTTTTTTTACTCTGAAATGTAGGTCAATCATTTTAGACATAAATACATGCGTAGATAAATAGGTACATACATTACGTCTGTAATCCTAAACGGGGTGAGCAAGGTACACGAAATGCAAGGTAGACACAATCATGACTATTTCACATTTCATTGCTTTTCAGGCATTTTTTATTTATTTTTAGTTAAGTGGCTAGCAACCTGTCACTATTAAACCTGCCCACGTAAGAAAATATGCTAGAAGTGGCCACCATCTGTGGGCTCTGCCTACGGCGAGAAATACGGCGTAATGTAGGTACGTCTACAGCACTGGAAGACAGAGTCAAAATAATGAAAACAAAGGGACTCATTACCGCATATCATAAACAAGCAACAGCCAACTTATAACACCCTGTGTTATCTCGTTCATTATACATTCGGGAGTGTATGAGCAAAAGTTCACCTCAAAAAGATCCACAAAAGCAGGAGGATGATTACGCGGAAACTCATTGTGGAATTATGCGTAATTCCGACTTTGGAACCCTTCAAGTTGTGACGTCATGAATACAGACGGCAGACACGCTAATCTAAATAAGGGCAAGATTGGGGAAAATATTTTGGATTGGAGGCTTGAATCACGTTACCTTGTTTGCTCCAGGCAATACTGATGGGTGGTTATCGATCGAATTAATCAGTCACAGAAATAGGATTCGCTGGCGGGATTTAGCAGAAGTGCGGTTTATTAATAGAATTAGTGAACGGATTCGAGAATGACATTTGTATTGGAACAAATCACTTTTGTCCGCTTTTTTCACGTGAAAAAATATTTACTCGCGAGTAAAGTGTAACTTGTTCCTGGAAAAAGATTTAATCTCGATCGGAATTTGTTAACTTCAGCAGCGCTATTCTCTAACGCACCAAAAATCTACATCATTTTACTTTGACAGTTGAAACCAAAAATGAAGTCACTCAAACTGTCAAATTAAAAACGATGTAGATTGTAGGTGCGCTAGACAATAGCGCTGCCGGTCTTCTAAAAATATATCATCGTCAATTAATGTGTTAAATGTGACCAAATTTAATACATACAAATATGAAAAATCTGTTTGAGGTCACCTTAAAGTATCAAGTGCTTTTCTGCGGTTTTTATGGCTTCTAAAAAGCGATTTATCGGAAATTAATCGGACTTTAAGTTCGATGAGCGTAGAGTGTAAAAGTAGTACGAGCAAGTAACAAGTTTCGAACACTCAAGCTTTCCAAGTACTTAAACTAGTTAAAATCTTGCAACAGAGTTTAGAGCGCTCATAGATGTATCATTTAAAAGTGCCTGCCCATTGCTTGATAGTTCTACAAACTAACAAATCATTCATACAAACACGCCAGACACAAGCCAGTAAATCAGCGGCAGCGATGCCAAAATGTGGTATAAAAATGCCAACATAAATCTATGACCTGTAATGGCATTTTGTCATTTCACCATCAACGGTGGCATTTGCGATATATTTCAAAAGTAAGAAAATATTTACATAAACATCGAGACTAAGCTTGCAAGTTTTTAAGATATCCGTTGACATTAAACTTGTCAAATAATGGTGTCATGTACATTTTCTGTGATTCTATGAGACACTGAGCACAGGTACAGAAGTTAGACCATCAAACAGATCAAATAAAGAACCACGGCCCATTAAAGTAGCTAGACTGGGTATCGTCGTAGATAAGTCCGCCGGCACTAACTTATTCTTAACTTGTAAGTGAGGCTGACCTAATTTCAAGGCAGCTGATAAACTCGATCTTGGATTAAAGGCTGCGAGCAACTTAAAAGATCATTGAAAACCGAGAGGGGAAGTAAATTGGGATTCGTTTCTTTGATAAAACCTCTTAGCGGGCCGAAGTCGATACCTTTACCTACTTACAAAGGGTGTAAGTTACGAGTGTGCCCAGTATGAAGGCGAATAGGTAGGTATGTTAGATTGTTAAAGATCTAACCACCAAACACACGGGACAACTAGTGTAATCAGAAAATTAAACAAAATTAACGGATACTTTTTGTCATTGTTAGTTAGTGTTGTGTCAGATTTAGAAGGTGTTAACTACTCAATTTTTTTCATCGATGTCGTATACGACTAAGGAAATAAGTTAAGGTATGTTTTAGATCACAAGCTAGTAATTTGTTACTTTTATACTTTTCTTTCACTAACTTTAAACTTGAAATGGTCATCTTTACCAGTGCTCCGACTACCCCATTTGGCATTGCAGAAGTGATATTTTTACGTATGTGTATTAGCCAAGTAAACACAATTCTGCATAATGTAGTAAGAACTATACATACGAGGCACAAGAAGACAAGCACTCAGTCCACCGCTACCTCGAAAGGTTCAAATCCCAATATCCCTGAAGTGTACTTGGCGATTATTGGTATTTAGGCCCAAAGTTCGGGAAGGAAACGTTAAGGGTTCCTCGTAAATTAAACCCTCAGGAGCATAGTGACGTTAGATCACGCCTATATGCGTCCGTGGGTCGGAACTGCTTTGCTACTGATTATTAAGGATTTGACTTTATGGAGTTATGGCTTGGACTCTGAGAGAAATGGTGACAATTATGGGAGTTGATTTACATAATCTAACAAATGAATGTCGTTTTATTAGGTTTAATAAATAAACAAAGGAATGATATGTGGTACGTCGTAGGTTGATAAACTAGGATAAGGTAACACCAATTTTTTGCAGAAAATAAAACAAAATACTGAAAACTTAAAATGTGTCTAACTTCAAATGTGTTTTTTTTAAGCCTAATAGTATATCCCATTACTGACCAAAGGCCTCCCCTTTCTTCAGCCACTCTTTCCTATCTCGAGCGTAACTTTACATTTTGCACACATTCCGTATTGTGCTTGTTTAAGCCCTGTGCTTGGACGAAGTTTGCAATCACTCTCTCCATTGTTCTTAACACACACTGAGAGACAATACATAGGTGGTTTCAATACAGAAAACCGAGTGTGATATCTTTCTACGCAGAATTCCATTTGCTAACCTCCCGTACACGTCTGCGTGTACCACGGTATTTTATTTTCAAAGTAATTTTGCTCTGCCCTACCGCGTTATTCAAATTTCATGATATTTTCCTCCGCCTGCTTTGCGTTGTTTTAATACCGAGCCACATTACGTGTGTTTTTAATACTGCGGTCGCTTTTTTTTGCTTATTTTAATCACAATTTTTGTGCTGTCTTGGTGTGTAACTTTTTTCTTTACTTTATGTGTGTGGGTGAGAAATTGCTTCTACTTTGTTTACTGTATCTTTGATGCTATTGGTACTAAGATTCCATTACTCATTTAGACGGCTAATTTACACAGCGGTAATCAAACTTTATTAAACTTTTCGTTTTCTGGTAGGTAGGTATACCGGAAACTCAATAAATAAACAACACCTTTAGTAATACATAACCCCTGTATTCCCTGACGGGCACTTATAAGTCAAACTTATGACTTTTCCCAATTCGTAGCTATCTTCAGCATATTATTAGTAGGTTTAAACATAGATGAAAGAATAACAATAATGACAGGTTGCTGGTTTGTCGCTTATAACGTACCTCAACCTATTTCCTTCTTCTTACGATATGCACGGCAGAAACGGAGAAGTGTCATTCTTTACCGACACCACAAAGGAAAAAACTAAAGTTATACTGATAATGTCACGTTAAAACACAGTCCTGATAGTGACGTTCTTGTTTAGACGTTCTGCATTCGTAACATCTTTGGCCCGTTAATGCTACCGGCATTCCAGCATTTCTAACTCACGGACGTTGCTTAGCTAAGCTAACTTACGTCACTGGAACATAGCTAGCTAAACTAAATGGAGGAGTCGTTGGTCTTGCGTTTCGTTTTATTTTGGCTGTTGATTACTATGAAATAGTCATTAATTTTTACGCATACGATGGAGTAATTTGATTATAGGGTTCCTGTTACTGTTAGATTCATTATAATTGATAGTGCTATTGAAATAATTGAGATTGAACGTCCACTTGTTGAAATATTAACCCCCAGGTGTTTAATCTGAAAACGAAATGAAAATGAATAAACTTTTTTATTGAGTAACAACTAACTGTTGCTTGCAATTCAATTAGCAAAAAACCTCATTTTCCGTGTGGATATTTCGAGGGAATTATGTATTTTTTCGAGAACAGAGTTAAAAAAGTGAAATATAAAACTAACGTGAATTCACTCATGATGAAATAAAACGAATATACTCGTCTTTATAAACGAGATTAGCTTAACATGACTAGTGACGGGTCAATTTGTGACCCATCAACGGGGGAAACGCGCCACATCGGTTTTAGTTAGACGCGCACTGCACGTGACCATTCTTTTCTCTCGCCTTCTTTACTGCCGTGAACTATGAACCGTGAGTATATCAGGTTTATTTCACGGTGGTTAACAGAAACAACAAGGATAAATAAACGAATCAATAAACACGACAAAGAGACAAACCCTTCCTATCAGGTTAACAATGTTTAAAGGCCATAAATATCATCAAATTTTAAATACTCCTTATTTTGGCTCGACCGAAATTGTTTTGTGTCCTGTTTGGCCCCTGTTAAAATTTACAGCGTTTATCGCGGCCATGGGCCCCTTCGAAAGCGGGTTCCATTGTTTCTAATCTGAACAATCCATCCGGAATGAAATGCCGGAATTCAACGTGTTTATTGTTTATATTAGATTGGAATTAGCTGGCCAGTATATTCTGTTTGCGATCGAGGTGTTCGAAAACGCCTTTTAAGTTTTATTCTAATTTCAACCGTATGCAGCGGCAGCAGATGACGTGTGGTTGACAAGACCACTGGTAATTCTATGCATTTTTATGAAGTAGTATTCAATGTTGACGACATGTCGATGCGACACGAAGTCGAGGAGTAGACGTCATGTCGGTCGACAGCAAATCGGTAAAGTTGCAGACAGTGTTGACATACGGTTGCTATTGCATTGAACTTGCAAGTCTTGACATTTTTTTTAAACTTAACAACTCCTAACAACGGGGGCCAAAACCACCTTTTTGTACAGTTTTGATGAGTTTTTGTTAAACATCTTCGTGTTTACTACTAATTTGCTATGTTCTTACAATTAACATTACAATTTTGAAGGTGATCGCATTGAGTCTACTATGCCTGAAAGATTTCACACGAGACATACATCAAAAATAATACAAGCTAAATAAACCTTCCTTCCCACTACAAAACAGCATTCATCTTCCCTATTACTTCTTGGAATATGACGCGAAAATGTGGACCAGTCGCCGACAGATGTCACTACGGCTGACAGCCGGCCTCGACACGCCGCCGACAAGTTTCCAATAACGAACTTCGTTCTTGTCTCGTATTAGTTGGGATTCGAAGATTTTATCAACTGAAAATTGGAGAAATGGAAATCGGCTTCGATAATCGAAATTGTTGGTGAACAGGCTTGTACTTTGCTACATGTAAATCTAGTATTAGCTATTGATTTGGGAAATGTTATTAATAAGAGAGTTAGATTTAAAAAGAAAGCATCATTGAAAGAAAAGAAAGAAAGAAAGACATTTATTGACAACAATTTGACACAGACATACCAATGAACTTATCTAAAATACATAAATTAGTCTAAATAAATAAATAATAATAACTTAAAAATATGCATGCCACTTCCGCGCCAAACAGCGCCAAAAGGGCCGCACTCATTGAACGTTAAATAGCAAAAAACTAATATAACTAACACTTTATTTAAACGGGCATCATAGTTTAACAACATTTAGTCCTAACAGAAATAAGTATCGTAAGTGACATTTGCTTTATTTGTCGTGTATTGGTTAAAATCCAAAATTGCAAAAATAAAACATAAGTAAAAAATATTACTATTATTTAATTATGGTATTGCTTTACTTGGAACGTTCATAATTTCTAGAATATAAACTATGAATCGGCATACGTAGCCTAGGATGTCCTCAGACTCGGTAACTATTTTTACTAGCACATTTACTGTCACCGACGTGCAAAATTAGCGTTTTGGTGACTTTGCCCAGAGTCCTCCTCAAGGATCTGCAGGCATTTGAATGCAAACGTGCGTTCGTGACACTTGAAGATTCGAATCTAAGACGTAGCAGTGATAGCGTTAAATCATACATCATTCCTCAAGAGTGATTTAAGTGAAGTGCACATCAAATGGCACTCGACAGCTTCATCCAAGTCTCTGATAATTCTCTCAGACATTTGATTATTCAAAATTTCCAACCTCATCCGGGCCACTGGCAATTTTGTCGAATCGAAACGTGAAGAAAGGTAAAAGTATGTAAATGAGTTTCGAGGGGCAGACAAGCTCGCCTATTGTGGAGATTTTCTATAATTTCCTCAGGGAACTGGCTAAGGGCATAGCTATGTGGACGACGTGTTGATTTGAAAATTGCTTCTCACTGTTACAAATACAAGTGGAACCATTCTTTGTTGAACTGCTAGGGGAAAATAAATAAGTATGAACAGACTAAGAAGCTTCAGGGAAAGAAAATAAAAAGTTAAACCTGGAATTATGCTGAAAGTGGCTACGAAATATCAAATAGTTGTGATTTTGCTTTTGTAACATTGCGTATCCTGTGCCTAACCCATTTGAGAAAAGGTGGAGTATGTAGTTAAACAATGTAAAAAAATCTTTGCAATGTAAAGCCTGAATCATTCCATTAAAAAATGAAAATGGAAAACAAAACCATTTGGCTTCTTTAACTAGCTATTCTTTGAACAAACTGCTTTGAGATGTTATCGGTCCTTTCCATTTCCTTTGGCTTCTTCAACATCACCCAAACTACGATGTACAAATTATTTCCACGTGTGCCAGTCTGCAGGTGTAATTTTCATCTGCCAGTCGTTGAATTAGCATCCAATTTGCTTAAATGGCGTTAATGCGAGCCCAACGTGTAAAGTCAACTCGTTACGCCACTTTACACCCTACATTTTATTTGCGGTGTGTTTTTTTACAAGCAATGATGCGATGTTGGGTGCGATATTGAGCTTTGATAAAATCGGTGTTTGGGGGGCGAAATATCCCTAACTTGGCTGTAAAGTTCACGACTATCCAAAGATTTTAAGCAACCTCAAATAATGAATAAGTTTCATAATCCGTAATAATAATTAATTCCGAAAACAGCCGCTACGATTTGTCATTCCACCGTCAACGCCTGCCCTTCGCATACTCAAGACACCGTACAGCTGTGCAGATCAACCTATTAAATAAAATAAAAAAGTCTTGGTTATGTTATTGTTGGTGATGATAAAATGAACTATCTCAAAACCACTTTGATTCACATTTCTGAAGCTACCATATTCTAGTAGCACGTTTGTGATAATGATAACCCTACATCGCATTACCAGTTCACAAAGGAAGACTCGGTAGTGCTCGGACATCATTCTGATTTGAGAGAACGCTTCGTCAAATGCTGCTTTGCAACGATGCTGCAATTGGATCCAAAGGATTTTGGGGAAGTCTAAGTAGATTGTGCCCGTACGAAAGTCGTACAGCGAAATGAACGAATGATGGACCCCTTGTCTTTAAAGCGAGTATTAAAAAACCACGGCATTTTCGTAGGGTTTTCTGTTACTTTTTTTATTGACCTTTGGATTATGATCATTACTGTTGCTTCTTTCATAATAATTAATTATATTATGTAAGTAGCAGTACAAACCTTAAAAAACTTTATCCCCCTGTCATTTCTATCCTCCCCATTCATATATCAATAGCTTTTGTAAGCCCTATTCATCGCATTTTACGGTACAAATAGTCCCCAGGCAGGTAAACACATACTGAAGCTGAATTACATTTCAAATTCTGTACACATATTATCGCTTATCAATCTACCTAACCCACATAGCAGCATAGCGCACAGTTTACCAACAGTAAGATTTAATCAATTTATTGTCAAACGAATGCTGTTATTTTTCGACTTCTTGCATGGACAAACTTATCAGTGATGACTGGAAATTGAATACTGCAAAAGTATTATATTAGAATGATTCAAGCAGAAAAAAAACTTACCGTATTATTACAATGTTAAGTTGTAAGAACCTGAGCTAAGTTTAAGTTTTAATTACAATTGTAACCTTAATAAGCATTACTCTACTTTTGTCAGTTAAGACCTTTAGGTCTTCGTGATACAGACCCTGTATCTAGTGCGAAGGCCGCTATAAAATAACATTTATTTTGTAAAATGCTACATTTCAAATAAATACTTTTTACTTTTTTTTACAATTGTAAAATAACACTTATCTCATTAATATTACGTATATTTTTACAGCTGTTTTGATTGTCGTCTATCATCATTACAATATTACCTTACCAAATGTAAGACGTTCACTGTCTATATGGCTCCCACTAAAAAAATACCCTTTGATGCCTAACAAAACTTCAACAAGACTCCAATCTCAGTCTCCAGACAAATGTTACACCTCGCGACCAAAGACCGAAGACAGAGAGTAAACTTTTTTAAATTATTTCGTAAAGTTGCATCCAACACTTCATCAGAGCGATGTAGAACATAGTCACGTAACTTAACCCATTAATGGTCAAAATGAAACTAGCAGAGATTCATCAAAAATTTGTTGATTTTATAATTAAAGAGGATACAAGGAATTAGGAAATGAGAAAAAAAAAAATTTTTTTTTTTAGGCATTTTTGCGAGTTTTCTCACCTTTTCGGTAGAGTTTGGAGCGACGTTATTGTCGACAAGGTGGAGATTTATTTATTATTATAAAACTGTACCCAATCATATTACATTTAGCGTCAACAATTTAAATTTTTCCCTTAATTTTAAGTGTTCCCAAATTGGCACAGTGACCAAGAATGGGTTAAGTTTGTTGACCGAGTGGCGCTGGAGTCGCTCTTATTTCTCCGCATGTCACATTCTTTGTAAGTTACTACAAAAAAGTGTCACCGGCGTTCGAGTCTCCACTTATGCTACTGCACATGTTATGTCTAATAGAAAGGCGTAGATGACAGGTAAAATGACATGTCTATTTATAGTCCCTTGTCAAACGATCGTAGGGGTGATAAGTCAGGCGGACCGATCTGAGGTATTATGCCAGTTGAAAGCAAATGTCAGGTTTTGGGCCCATTCTCGAAGGTTCCATTCATAAGACGGCGAGGGTTGTATTGTGTTATTTCAGTCAAGCCTGTGTGTTATCGTGGTCTTGTTTGATGTTTGAAGAAAGTTTAGGATGAACTGTGCTGTAACTGTGTTTGAATAAGGATTTAATGCTTGTACTCTTACTAATAGGGTCCGGATAGCAACGCTTTTCAGTTGAAATACTAATACATAATTAACAATAATGTAGGTTAACGTGAAAACAAAGAAACAAACCATGCGTAGCATGACTTTCTTTTGTTTAGCACAGTTAGAAAAACAATAAACCATGGTGTTTGATTGTAACAAGTATATCTGTTTGTCTGAATGTTGCATAGCATAGCGTGTAAGAAACATTGAAGTGCTGCGTCAAGTTAATATGGGTGGTATGGAGTCAGACCATGCCGTGACCACTTCTGTAGTGAAAAAATGTGATGTTGCCTTCCGAATGCAGTAGTCGCTTCTGGCTCACCTCCCTCATTATGAATCCTGAAAAGGGAGTCACCTCGACGCCATCACCTTGTATCACAAGCGGTATAATTATGGCATCATCTTGTCTACAGATTTCACTTACACACACACACACATACATCCAAAACCATGTAGTCATGACTACTTCACGTTTCGTGGCCACTTCAAGCATATTTTTTAGGTTTTGAGTTGGCAGATATAATAGTAACAGGTTACTAGGCTAATTCTTTAGTCGCCTGTTACGACATCTGCGGAAAAATGGATAGGGGCTACTCTGTTAGGTGTTGTTCTATTGATTTCTAGCTGGAAATAACACGATTCCGTACTAACTGCTACACGAAGAAACACCTAACTTTCTGTCACAACAACTGAACTCAACAATCTTGTTTACGACTCATATATCTGCGAGGAAGCACAATAAATTGTTGAAAACGTACGCGTTGCGGGATTTTAACCGGTTCAGACCTGAGGCGACAAAGTTAACCAAACTTTGAACCGCAGAGAAATAAACAATGAATTTTCTCGTTACTTCTAAGACAATTCGTTGACAAAAGTTGTGTAGAAATTTTAAACCACTGGAAGGGGAGTTACGATTTGTAACAATTAAGTAGCGATGGAGGTTGAAGATTGTTAAATGAATTGGATTGTAATACTGCTTTAATCATGAGAATTAATTCACAATTGGTTTAATCAATAGTACCTACAATTTATTCATTTGTACGTACAAATTTTGGAATAAGTAGAACTATAGCTCCGGTATTTCTGGCATGATCTTACATACATACATACAATCACGCCTGTATTCTCAAATGGGGTAGGCAGAGCACACAAAACGATGACTATTTCACGTTTTGTGGCCACTTCCAGCATAATATTTTTTTACATTTTTAGGTGGCAGGTACAATTAAATAGTGACAGATTGCTAGCTTGTCGCCTAAAAAAAGTATACCTTAATCTATGTCCTTAGTCGCCTCTTACGAGATCCACGGAAGACATGGAGAAGTGTTATTCTATCCCGACACCACACGGCAAAGATGAAGATGTACTTAATTATAATACCATTAGAACTTTTGTACGAAACCGCCAAAAATAATGCAATAAAAAAAAAAGATAAGAGTTGTTCGAAACAAAATATCCGCCGTACCTTGATAGGGCGTAGACAGCTGACACTCGCCCTGCAGAGGCTTAAAAGATTTATTATTTGCTGGCCTATTAATGCTCCAATACAAAGAAAAGTATGAAAGGGTGTCACCGCCGGCTTCGAAGATTGATGACAGTTATTCTCATTCAATGCGAAGGATAAGTTTCATAGTTATTAAGATGTGCGGGATTTCATTAGTTATTTGAAAATTACCAGCCATCACGACTGTTCGAGGAAGTTGGTTCGAATTGGAAATGAAATATCATACATACACTTAATTAACGTTATCAAGGAAATACTTTAATTATCAAAGACATAAAAAACAAAAAATACAACACAACCAGCTTCTGGAAAAGATGGTGAAAAACACTCTTTCCCTGGCAACTTCTGTCCGTACATACTCCATAAGCAAAATTTAGGCATCTCCAGGGACCCTACAACTTTCGTAGTTTGGGGATTCCACCTTCTTCATCATTTTTTTTTCAATGAAGCGTATCCAGAAGAAGTCCATACGCAAAAGTATACCAACATTTCAGCCATAAGATTTTGGACTTCCATATTATGTACCAGTTGCAAGTAAAACATAAGGTACCTAATGACAATAACTAGTAACTCCTGACCAAGTTCATTACCTCAATATAACGACAGAATTTGAACTACCACGTCTGAGGGAATCCATATTGATGAGCTGTTTTGAATTCGAATAGAATGCAGGTGCCCTCGCTGTGGCTAAATCGAACGATGCTCCTAGGAATAGTAAACGTGTTGGTGTTGGATTGCTACTATTGGGTCTTCAAGCGTAATTGTTACTTATGAGGTAATTATCCGCAAATGGAAGTTCAAGATTGGATATAATCTTTTATTTACGTACTATAATGTTCAGAGGGACTAAGCAAATACGATCTACATTAAGAAAACACTATATAAGTATTTACGAGGTTTTTCATGAAAAGTCGATTTTTGAAATCTTTCAAACTGACTCTAAATGTTCCTAATCATAACAAAAAACATCTAAGGCCAAATCGAAAGCAATACCTACCGTTAAACCTCTCCAAATAAACGCCACGAAATTAAAAGTAAACAACCACGGCGAACTACTGTTTGCTTACGTTTCTAATCAACTGGCACTTGGTTTACCTTGCCACTTGATATAGCATTTATTTACCTTTTATATACCGAATTAGGGGTTAACTAGAGTTAAATTAATTATTTAACTTTAGTTGTTTGCGGAATCAAAAACTCACATGTATACTTACATCTTTATATGTATAAATCGAGATTAGCTTCAATTTTTTCGGGCCAATTCGAGACCCATCATCGGGAGCAACGCGCCAAGGCAGCTGCAGCGGTTAGAGGCGCACATTATGTCATTGTGCCCGTTGCTCTAGCTGATTGGTCTCGAATCGGTTTGAAACGTGTCGAGTTAATCTAGATATAAAGACATGAGGGCATTAATTTTACTTCACTATGAGTGAGTCTTACGGTAGTTTTATGTTTAACGTATACCTAAAACAATGTTCAAGAGTATGTCGTATGTATTAGTCAGCTGCAGAGAATAGTAGTGTATGAGTGCATACAATGTTTCATTATACCTGTGGTTATAATTTATTAAAAAAGACTTCTTAGTTAACTGTTGCTCATCAAACGATTGCCAATTTTTTCAATGTTTATACTATTGAGTGTTATTTGTCTTATACAAATATCAACCACTAGTAGGTATACTCAGCAGCGACAGAAAAAAACTACATCACAATAACTCGTTCCTTTCCTTGTTTCAGACTACCACACCGCTGTTACGATCCTATTCGTTCTAATCAAGCTGACTGATTGCGACATAGTCACCGATGCACCTAAAGGCGTACTCCCAGGTTTCCAAAGGGATTCGTTTGGCATAAATAATATTCCAGAACCAGAGAGTCTGCCGGTGTTGCACGGGAACGACACTAGATGTCGTATCTCAGAGTACCAGTGCACCAACAAGAAATGTGTTCCGATTAACAGATTTTGCGACGGCAGTAATGATTGCGGCGACTCCTCCGACGAACCGAGGCACTGTACCCGTAAGTAACATTTTGAATTCTTAGTTGAAGGAAAAAAATCGGTGGCCGCCATTTAGCCACAGACTAGAAAAAGCTTTAACTAGTTGCAGAACAAAACGCATTGCGATCTCTAGGGTTTACAGAAAAATGAAGATTGATTGGAGGTCATATAGAATCTCTAAAAACTATTATAACTCAGTTCGATAGCTGATAGCGTCCATTCAAAATATTTTTTTTTGTTTAAAGGTATTCTGGGAATACTGGGAATACTAGTCTTATATTATTGTCTTTTGTTATTTTACAAAACGAACCTATCGTTTAAGGCGACAGTATAAACATACTTGTGAAGATAGCTAGACGCTTGTGTACAAAATGAAGATAAGAATAGGCAGCCACTTTAAAGAAATAGGTCAAGTTCTTTGTAACGAGCATAAATGACTGCCAAGTTTGGAAAACAGCGACGCAACCTTCTTCGTAGTTTCACGATGTTCTTTTTTAATTTGTGCACAATTTTCTCCAGAAACTTTTCTAGTTGACGAGGAATTAAAAAAACGTGTTAAACCAGCTAGATTATAGACTAGACACTTTCAAGCGCTGTATCGCGAAATGAGTCCAAACTTATTTTGATTATCGTTATAAAAAGGATACCCGAGACAACAGAACACTTACAAGTCGCCAGTGTCTGTAAACGGGGAAAAATAATCGGATTAAGTGGGTCGGCAGACAGGTGGGTCGATACGAACCTAGCTTGAATTGGCACGACTCCGGGACCGGGCTTACACTGGGCAAACTGCCGGTCAATAATGAACGTAATAACCTCATTACCGTACCTAAAGAATCCTACAAAGAATCCAGGTTTTTCCGACCATTAAAGGCATAATTATCCCGTAGGAGTGTTGTTAGCGACCGCCCGTCAAGTTTGTCCCTCGTGACGGACATAATGAAAATTTATTTTCCATTTTCACTCGCATTTTCAGGCCTACGGAACTTGGAAGGTATTTCTTTTTGAGATAAACCTCTAGGTTCTTTTTAGTATAGAAGACACTCTACTTCTATACCGCAGATTTTTGCATAGCTCGTGCTTATGAAGATTCTCCCATTTGAAGTTCAGCATAAGTGTAACTATACATACTTACTCCGTTTTGTTTAAGACTTTTAACAGACAAAGTTTTCATTTTCCTCAAGAATCCAAAGATAAAACTGGAAATCAATATTGCAATACCACTTATTACTGTTATTTATAACGTTCTCAATGGACGCTAATCACCATTTTGCGATGACGCCTTGTGTTCACTTAAAAATGTTTGAGAATTTGACCGTTAAAAGTCTAGTATTACATAAACGGAGAATAGAAGAGATAGCATCAAACTACGACCTACGTAGATGATGTAATACCAGCGCAATTTGGCAACGTTCGCCGTAAAACCAAATTTCCTTTAATAAAATATTGCCGACTCCGCGCGTAAACATATTACCCGACGTATGAACGTCTAATCTTTGCCCGTATACCTGATCGACCTCGACCCCTTCGATCGGCGAGAGTAATGGCCGTCTTTTACTCCCCTCTTTATTGAAAAAGCACACGAAATGCCTAACGCAATTCCGGCTATTCATTCCTAAAAACGGCTCTTGTGCTCGTAGATCTTTGGACGCTAGCGACAGATGCTCTAAATGAGGAAGCCGGGTTATACGGCTAAGTGGTACTGAGTGTGATTTAGCATGCCTTATGTTGGCTTTACGTGGCGTGGGGTTGAATAATTTTGCAAGTCTTCTGTAAAATGACTCGCGGTTTTGGGTATTGGGTATTTAGACTTTAGAATTAGAGGTATTAACTAATGAAATCTACGTACATACATCACGCTTGTATTCCCGAATGAGGTAGGTAGAGCAATCGAAATGTTAAGCAATTAAGAACATGACTATTTCACGTTCCGCAGTCATTTCAAGCATATTTTTAGGTTTTAAGATGATAGGTACGGACAGCTACAGAAAAAAGTAACCCCCTAGTAATGAAACATTGTATGGGCTGAGGGTTAATACCTTTCTCTGCAGCTGATTGTACAATAGTGACAGAATGCTAGTACGCCAAATGCATACCTAAACTTAATTTAACCTTCGCCGCCTCTTACGACATCGACAAAAGAAATGGAGAGGTGCTATTCTAAGCCCCACACTACACGGTAAAATCCTCGGTTGATTAATAAGTAAACCAATGTCGCCCGCATAGGATTAGCAATTATCGGAGATGACAAAGTAGTCATCCTTTCTGCACATACTAAGTTAGAGCAGGACATTTTTGCTTTATATTAGTGAAACAAATTAATGTGCTACTACGCGATAACTATGAGCCACGGCGATGTAAAGCCATAATTACCTGGTAGCCAACATGTATTTTTCTTATCCCTTCAAGTGGCATGTATCGTTGGATTCACCTTAAAATACTTTATTGAATTATGTTTCAATGAATGCTATTCCATTTATTTGAAGTTTGCTAGTCTTGATCAAATATCAGATGACAATTTTTTAATAACACACTTATTGCTGAGAGCCGGTTGGCTGCGAATTACGGGCGTGTCGGGAAACACAGCTGCAGCATAAAAAGAGGTACAAGTATCAGTGTTTTGTTTCCCATTTCAGTTGGTTTTGTTGTTTGTTCTAATAAATACGAGTTCAACGCGACCTGGCCTCTGATAATCTCATGTTTTATTCCGGAAACTTATTTGTCTTTACGGCTCGTGATGGAATAACAAAGTGAACAAAAACAGGCACATTTCTTGTGGGTTCGCTGCTTTACTTATTGTGTATTTTGTATATGTTGTGTTTGTGTTTTGTCCGTGTAAAAAATATATGCTAAAAGTGGCCACAAAACATGAGATAGTCATCATCATCATCAGCCTATATACGTCCCACTACAGGGCACAGGCCTCCTCTCAGTATGAGAGGGCTTGGGCGATAGTTCCCACGCGGGCCCAGTGCGGATTGGGAACTTCACACACAACGTTGAATTACTTCGTCGCTGTGTGTAGGTTTCCTCACGATGTTTTCCTTCACCGAATAGCTCGTGATAAATATCAAATTTGATATCGCACATAAATTCCGTAAAATTCAGAGGTGCGAGCCCGGGGTTTGAACCCACAACCCTCTGCTTGAGAGGCCACAGTTCGAACCGCTGGGCTATCACGGTATTTGAGATAGTCATAGTTTTGTCTAATTAGCACCTACCCCATTTAGGAACACAGGCGTGATGTATGTATGTATGTATTTTGTGTGTAGCTCAATCACACATCATAATAAAGGCAAAGGTTTGTGAATGTGGGTGTTTGTTACTTCTTCACGCGCAATCGACTTTACCAGTTTTGATAAAATTTGGTTTACAGGAAGTTGACGTCCGGGATTGACACAGAGGGTACTTTTTATCACGGCAAAATCCCGAACCCGTGCAGTTCCTATACAAATACTTATTCAGTAAAATCCTTTCTGATAAAATCATTAATTGCTGCAAAATCTTAAAGCCATTAGTAAAATTATAAAATAGGTTAGGTACGACTTTGAACATTAAGTAGTTAGAGTTTTTTAGCCCTTGGGAAAGTTTGAAAATTAACTGTATTAATTGTAAAAGTTGCTTAATCAGGTACTTTACGATTGTGAGCCCAACTTCCATTTTTAATAAATTATCTTTAGAGACCAAAGTTAAGACTGCGTTCATCTTTCAGTTCTTTTGTTTTTAATAGAGAAAATTCATTAATTCTAGCACCACAGTTTAACATAGACTTTGTTCTCTTGAAGTTAAAGTTTTTTGAAATAATAATGGCACAGTGCCGATAGTTAAAGCATGTATTTGCATTTGCATTTGCATATTGCATTATTTAAATCATGTATTATCCTATATATAAGGCAATTTATAATCACGCGTGACTTCGTACGACCTAAAACAGCGCTCTTTAGACTCCATTATTACTACAGTAAGCAACCGTACACTAAGGAGTCGATTTCATAAGAAACTCAACTTTGCTTTTCGAATTACCAAAACATCCAAAAATAGCCTAAATACAAAAGCTTCGCAACAAACACGGCACCTCAATTACGTCACTTTGTTGTGGTTTCCGGGATTTTCCTGAACATGAATTCGATTAACTGTTCCGAGAACCTCCAACCACAAAATCTTCGGTCCACAAATCATTTGCAGGGGAAATATCGTTTTTATATACATCTTTGGTGACACTTTTCGCGAGAAAAGGCGTACTTATACCTCAAGCAATGTCTCGACTCGACAAATAGGAAACCATCAGGTAAGCGATCATTATATGGATATCTGCATTGTCTTACAGATTGCGGACGGTTGCAATAGTTTTTAAAGTCTATGTCCGAATTGACCCTCCTGGAGGTGAACATATTCTCGAAGGCGTAGTAGTACCATGAGCTCATTATCACGAACTAACTTTTTGTCGATTCGTTTGTATCATGGATGTACGCCATAAATTTTATTTGGCTTGATTAATATTATATCTTGGGCTTGAAATATCTAAGTAAACGGTAATGTCCACTAAAATCACTGTCTACTGCGCCCCCATTAACATTATAAATAAAAATCACTTTCGAAACTTGATATACCATTAGTCTATTGTGAATTACTTTTCTAATGCACAAGTTAGGCGCAAGCGAATGGTTCAATTATCACTACATTGGAATATTTATGATATCTTTTAGTTATATTTAAACAAATCGCACTACAGCGAGCACTGTTACAAACTCACCTCGTTACTAAATGTTACATCAATGCAAAAAAGGGCACAGATTTTGAAATACAATTGGTCGTTCTAGACATCACTATCTACCAATGATTTTTGCTTTGATCGATCCATTAAGAACAGTTTAACCACATCAAAGCCTTTCTTCTCCATCTATTGCACCATTTCCTTTGGACATCACAACTATAACGTGGCTGAGGACTATAGAATAATTGAGTTAGACAATGCGGAGACATGGCTGAGCCCGGCACAATTTGATTCAGTATCCATCTTTGAAAAGTGGATTTATTCGATCGTTCTCGGTCCTGCGGACAATGGATTGAATTAATTGATTGAACGTATTACCTAAGTGCTTTCCGTGGATGTTTAAGTCGGATTGGCGTCTTTGGATTTTTTTGAAACGTTACCGATTGTAAGGGACTATTTTGAAGAGTTTGATCTATCTCAAAGCCCTAACAGACGACCCAATTTGGTTTGGTCCGAACCACGAACTTGGTTGGCTCCAAACCAAATTCGAACGTGTGTTCAGCGGTTGGCCGAACATTTTGTTTGAACATTTGGTTTGGAGCCAACCAAGTTCGTGGTTCGGACCAAACCAAATTTGGTCGTCTGTTAGGGCTTTCAGCGATTTCACTCGTAAAACCAAATTTTCTATCTTTAAATTTTTTATCTTAAAGTGGCGACAAAATGGGAATTAGCCATGGTTTTGTCTATGTAACCTTTTGTTTGCTCTTGGGGTTGTATTTGGAAATAAGACGTGATGTAGGTATGATGTATGACATACATCATACCTACCTACATCACGTCTTATTTCCAAAATGCTTACATTGTAAACATTTTATCG
Organism: Adoxophyes honmai; assembly: GCA_005406045.1. NCBI lineage: Eukaryota > Metazoa > Arthropoda > Insecta > Lepidoptera > Tortricidae > Adoxophyes > Adoxophyes honmai. The sequence goes on from BHDV01000112.1 coordinate 259,221, forward strand.
TATCAGTCAAGTATTTTAAGACGAATTAGTCTGTCCTTTTCACAGTCCTTAGGACTAGGAATCTTGGAATCACAATCAAAAACTACTTAGAATTGCCTACAATCCTCGGTATCTACCTAATCTGGTAAGGTTTTGTGTAGTAGGGGTAAGTTCGTGCTTTGCTTTACCATGGTATCCGCTTTAAATGGCGCGTTTTTTATACCATTCCCCCACCTCATAAAACCTTGCCAAACCAGACACCGGGAATACTTTCCTACACATTTTATCTATCCTATTTTTATTTTCCTATATTTTAATTATCTCCGTGTGGTGCCGGGTTCCCCGTGTGGTGCCGGGTTAGAATAGCACCTCCCCCTTTGTTCCCGTGGGTGTCGTAAGAGGCGACTCAGGGAAAGGGTTAGTGTATTGTAGGCGATGAGCTAGCAACCTGTCACTACAATCTCACGTAAACTATCTGGCACTGGATTTTTGAATTCATGTGCTCTGCCTACTCCTTTTGGGAATACAGGCGTGAGAATATGTATGTATGATGTGTATGTATGTACTTTTTATCTACCACGCAACATCGTAAACTGTAGCTTGCTTTTAAAAGCTCCGTCCGAGTCTTATTTTAGACGTAGCTGTACCGTTATTCTGCGTTCAATTTCGTCCCAGAGCCAGGTGCGAAGCTCAGAGCTGGGAAATGCAATTTATCTTCCGCGAGCCTCTAGATGCCAGACCTCGTTCCAGATTCTTTTATTGCTTAAATGCTTGATGCCATAATGTTGATATGAGTATAATGCCAGCCAGTCATTTTATGTCTTCACTCGAGGTGTATAAATAAGTATGATAGATGTCTTTTATGTGTCTTTGGATGATTTAGTGACAAGCAATGCACTATTTTAAACAAAATTTAGATAAACGTCCCTGTGCTGAACACTGACCCAATACTTGGCACTTGCAATCTTATGTCATAGTAAGACAGGTGACAGATGGGTGCCATCTACTGGGCGTTGAGACGTCGAGCATTGGTACTTTTACCTTACAATGCAATTCACTCATAGTGAAATGAAATGGATACTCTCACGCCTTTGTATCGAGATAGCTCAATGTTTAGGGCCAATTCTTGACCCATCATTGGGGGTTGTAAGTTGCGTAGAGCAGTCGCGTGGAAAGGGCTATGGCGCGTTGATCCCGATAATGGGTCACGAATTACTACGAAACTTGATATAAAGACGTGTGTGTATCCTTTTATTTCACTAAAAGGCAATGTGCTGTTTAAAAGTAATTGATTAGGCGTAGTTTAAGAACGGGGCGTTCTTCAAGAATTTGCCTCAGTTGATGCAAAGTTTGAACGAAGAAACGTAAATAATTTATTATACGTAGTAAATAAAATAAATAAGTTAAATTTTAAGCAGTTTTGTTTTGTTATTTTCACAACACATTCACCAATAAACTGCATCTAGGAAGTGATTTCACTTGGTCCGACTTCTTGTTTATGAAGAAAGTTGCCAAGCTGTTTCATTTATGAATGAAAACAGTCTCGTTTCATATCCTTGAAGTTCTACTAAACTCCGTCTTCTATTACATTCATTTCAAAAATAAAACTTTCCTTTGTTTCGTTATAATTAATTTACAAATCAATTTGCTCAAGTTACGCGCTTAATACGATGTTATTGTTATTATTAACTTTGAAAAAGGAGAATTGGAATTTACACAGAGCACTACCGACTTAATTAATAAAACAAGAAGCCCTTCCCTTCACGAAGGTAACCGCATCCCACCCGCCTAGTTCTAAATTAAAATCTTAATATACTTTATGAGCGATTTCAATCCAAATTATAGCACCCATTTGCAGCTAACCAGTTTAAAATTAAATTTATATTTCCAGCAAAATGTAGTTCTATTTAGGTTGGCGTTATTAAATTTGTACAGGCGCAGCACAATGGCGGGGGAACCCGAGGAGCTAATGGCTAGAGAGGTGCCTAATAAGATCATGTGGTTCGTTAATTTGCCACTGTCTGCGTCACTAATTTACAAAAAGGTTTAACTTTCGAATTTGAAGCTATTTTAGTTCGTAATGTAAGGGATAAGGTCACTTTGTGACCTTTTGCTCGAAGCGAATCCCTTTCATACTCGGACCTAACAATGTTGGAGTTTGCTCTGGGTTGTTGAGGATATGTGGACGTTTTGTAGGTACCGTCTACTAGGTTTTATACTTTATACGGAAGATTATAAGAAAGGTACACGAGTGGATGGGCCAGCTGACGATAAGCTGTCATAAACGCGTAGCCATCTGCAAAGTAAGACAACCTAGAGGCTGTTGTGATGTCTTAACTCTGTAATCTGTCTTACCTACCACGGAAGAACACAATAGTTGTAAAAAGCCAAACAGACCCTGCTAGAGATTCTATCGCCTGTAAAAGTATGTACTTGTGACGTTATATTACTTTTGAAGTACCAATACTTTATGGGCCAACATCTTTAAGTATTTTTGAAATCGGTTAAAGAAACACAACGAAGAGTAAATCTTAAAATTTTTACAGCTAATGCGAAATGAAAAACTCCGTAAATAGTTTAGTGTCTATCATTGTATTTTTAACAGAAGGTTTGGCATTGTTTAGTCATCTTTTCACTTTTATTCTACAAATCATTCTTACAACAGTGTTGTCTTCACCAAAACACGACAATCTCGTATCTCACTATTGCAACATAGTTGATTTGGTGCGAGGAACATTGTATTGTTTTCCTGTATCGTTTACAATGGGAACGTAATTACTCGGAAAACCACCCGTCACGTCCACCTTGCACTGAAATCAAGACGATTTTTTCCTCTTCCCTTAATAAACACATGGTGGCTGGGCAAAATGCTGCCTACAGCAGATTCAATCCACCATTATTAAGTTTTAATGACGTCGACTACAATGCTGGCCCTCAAGGCGATAAACAAAGGATAATGGCTTCTGTGCCGTCGGCAATAAGATATATAACCGCAATCACAATCTGGCCGGCTCCAGCAATGTTATCTCCGGACGACTGAAATTAAACATGAATAAAATTGAAATGAATGAAGGTAAAGATACAATGAAGGATTGGAGGGATCTAAATGGCTGTTCGCTGGCTATTTTTTTCTCTGGCTTGTAAGCCAACGCTGTAGCGTTTTATATTCGGTAGATAAACCGAATATGGACATGTAACAATACTTAATTCAAGCTCCTTTATATTTTTGCGTTGGTAATTCATCGATGATTTCAACCTCTTAAGTCCTGATTCTATTGTAACTAATTAAGGACACAGAGAAAAATCCCAGGTTTTGAATTTTGAATAGGTACCCAATCAGGGTATAAATAAGGTATATCTTAGACGACAGGGTAGCAAACTGTTACTGATATTTCTCATTTCCCAAACTTATTACTTAAAACTTATATTAAAACTGGCGTTTAGCAAAATGTGAAGTACTTAGTCATATCTTTGACTAAGTAGCGTTTCGTGAAATACTTAGTCATAGCTTTGACTGAGTAGGATTTCGTCTGCTCTACTAACATCATTTGGGAATACAGACGTGATATATGTATGTATCTTATACCTTACAAAGCAGCTGACGTCTTCTGCACCGCTCGCTCCCAGCAGACTCTAATAACACTTGAGCAACATTTCATCCCCAGGGCAACTACAAAACTACATACACATAGAATACGTTCCACTTAACAGTAATATAATTTCAACGTTAAATACCCGCGCGCCCGTCGACGGCACAGAGAGTTAATTTTGAACTTTGCACCGGCGAGTTTGAAACTTGTTTACGATGCACCAATTCATGCACTATAAGTAGTATTATTCGCTTACACGTGAAACGGCATCCAAGAGTAACGTGTTGTGTGTGTGAGTAATCTCTCTTTTTCAAAATTGCTTTTTTTTCTCAATTTTGTTGTGTGTCTATTCTAATTCCCATGATTTGTCAATCGCTTGAAGGTCACCAGGAAGAGATCCCTTAAGGGACATGTTTAAAGCTCTAAGCTTGTTATTTTGTCACGTATTTTTTGTACAGTAAAGAGTTACCTAATATATAAAAACATCAGAACCACGTTCTTGTCGGTAGACTAAACGCCACTTTACGCCGTCTTTGGCCAGCTATTTAGCTTCTAGATATAACAGGAGTCCCGCTTGCGTCTTCATCTGGTCAAAATAGCTCAATCTTGAGAGAATAATAATCTTCTGTGACCAATAAATAGCCGGGCTCTGCTGCTGCGCTGTAATTTGCTAGTCACCAGTCTGTTGACTCCTGTTTAGTGTGACCGTGCCTGTTTATTGGAGCTCAACTTAAATTAGACAACTTTTTCAATACTACGCCGACTACACGTTTAGTCACAAATAATTTCAATTCTTAATATCCTTTCCTTCTGAGCAGAGTCGACAGTAGATATCTCTTTAATAAGACAAAAGAAAGGCAAAAGAGCTCGTTCCTCCTTTTCAGATTAAAAATATAATTATGGGTGTAAATAGAATTTTCAATAAGGTTTTTTCTTAGATACTGCGCTTATATTTCAATTCCTGCAATCGCATGATTAAATTAAAAAAAGCCTTTGGTTTTCTCAGAAAAATGTTGCATGCAATTACCTTTGTAAAATCATCTTTGACTTCAGACTATTGTTGCACTGCGGATTTTTTTTCTTTTATCTTACTTTTTAACGTTTGAATATAAAAGTAACACAGACAGTTCTTCAGAGAAATTTGTTTGCATAATAAGTAAAACGTACTCGTTCTTTTATGTTAAAATTCAGAGTTATTAACTATGATAGGTTAGAAGGCCACATTGCTCGTAGAACACTCATTTTGGGGGAGAGACGTTCTCGAGAAGCTACCACGATCTAGAAGACTCGTGATGGAAAGTCTCCAACCGGATTGACAAAATAAAGAAGGTTGTTGGTAAGTGGTGGATATGAGTAGAGAGATACTGTTTAATGTGCATGGCATTCAAGGTATGAACTAATCTCAAATGGGATAAAGATAATAGATAAAGCAAATGAAACGCTGTATAGACCACCGCTTTGTAGTTTTTTTTAAACATATTTTTAGCTTCTAAGCTAGATAAAAAAGGTACAATAGTGACAAGTTGCTAGCCTATCGCCTGAAATATACTTTAATTTATTTTCATAGTCACCTCTCACAAAATCTTCGTAAGAAATGGAGACGTGTTACTCTCAACCCAACACCACAGAGTGAAAACACAGAAGTCACTTATAATGGCGTAGGTGTTACAGTTTTACTTGAGTACTTTTGAATGTAGTTCGATACTTTGGTGCATAATACAGCTATTTTCTTTAAAAATACGCTAATTTACGTAGCTGTAGAGCACTTGCTTGTAAATAAGCCATCCAGTTTCCCAACACGAGCGTTTCTTCATTAGACGGAACGTGATTGCAAATTCAAACACGCGCCAAGACTTGTACAAGGCTTCCGTACCTTAGTAAAACGTTTGCTAAATGGAGCAAAGAAGACGTGGGTTTGAATGGTGTTCGAATTTTACATTCGAATAGGCCTGTTGGAACAGAATACGGATTGGAACCACATTTCCAACAAAAAACGGTTCTCCTCTACAACTGAACAGTGCGGAGAATAAAGTGTTAAAACAAAGAATTTGCCGTCGAAGTCAACTATTTTTGTACTACTACCATTAGTTTTATCGTAAACTCCATCTAAAGACAGAAGCAAATATGTATGGTATATCCCCTATTGTTGAGCCTGAGATGTTCGTGGCAGTTCGGTGTGTTTGTTTCTTTGATCTTTCGTTCGTTGAAAAATATTATCTAATTTAGGACTTGTTCGTTTTTGTCGTCGAACCAATTGATTTCGTGTCCACTGGAGAACTTTGTCATAATAAACTTTTTTTTGTCAAGCAATGTGAAGCGACCCTAGAGCCACCTTTCGTCCAATAGTAGAACTTCTTCCACAAATGACGCATACGTCATCTTCCAAATTTCTCTTTGTGAACTTCCGTCCCTAGGCAAAACCATCTGCCTGGAGAGAGATCTCTCAATTGAAGTCTTTCCCACAAATTAAACGTCACTCTGACGTCTACTGTAAATAGTTTCTATAGTGGTTTTAGGAATGAATTGGTCCGATAGTACAACGGGAGTGCACTCAGCATACATTTTGTTGAGGCAGCTCCATTGAATTTCCTACTCGGTGGGAGCAGGGAAGCCTGGGTTGTGTCTAATTTGCATACACGTTAGTCCCTATTAGTATACCATCCGTCGGGCTTACAATCATTTACAATGGAGATGCCTTGAAAATACGTTTTGGACGAAAGCGTTAGGTATTTACACATGATTGGACGAGGACTAGTTAGAGTTGAAAATATCTTAGTATCGAATTAGCTTTTTTTTTGGTTTATCAAATTATTAAAGTTTCAACTAAACTAGAATAAAATTTGGCATTTGAACAATTTTTTCTTTACTCGCCAGTAAATGAAGTTTTTCTTAAATCGTAACGTTAAGAGCTGATTCGCACGAGCGTTTTTTCAACGGGCGTTAAAAAAACGTTTGAATAAAACAAATTAGAAATCATGTTTTTATTCACACCAAGGCGGTTTTAAAGCGCGGCGTTTTTTTATCGAGCACTGTTCGATTTTCGACGTTGGGTGTTGGACGTTAAATGCAATTTAACACACGGAACTTCGTAATACCGCCAACGCCCGCGACGCTTTTTAAACGCTCGTGCGAACTAGGCCTGATAGACGTACGAGTAAGTACGCGTACTTATGGCTCGTAGACCTTTTTCGACTGTGTGTCACCGTAAGTACCCGTACTTTAAAACCGCCGCACAAAATCGTCGACGATCCACCGGTTTGAAACCGCGTACTTATGAGTAAGCTTTCACGTGTGTCACCGACGTCGAGCCGAGTAAGTTCGCTAACTTAAAAACCGCGGACTTAAAGTTCGTACGTCTATCAGGCCCTTAATGCTCATTTCCTTCGGGCACTGGAGAATTAGATGGTCTTTAGATATTTGACCTTTACTACACCTATGCCGATATACTTATTGAGCCTTTTTTCTTAACATTACTTTTTTTTAATTACTTCGACCTGCGATATTTTGGTATTAAGGGCTTCCCCTTAATTTTTTATATGTAGGTATGTAAATGTAGCTTCAGTAAATTAGCGTCGGGGGGAAACTTACAGCTTGTATGTGTAACGAAATCAGAGCAGCTGCAACTAGTTTAGCAGGCGCAAACAACACTTAACTCTAACTAACAGTTTAAGATACCGTTGATTAGATTTGAAACTGTAGCTCAGTAGACAAAGGCAAAGTTCCCATGTTCAATTTCCTTTAGAGGTGTCGGCAGGCATAAATACAAAACTTGTTTTGACGCAACTTCAGCTATCTACTCTTGGGGATATCTCTATAGCTGTATTAATAGCCAAGCAACACCTAAACTTTTCAATTTTGTGGTCCGCGTTTAAATGTTGGTAACTTCTGGAATTAGGGATTTTCGGAGTTATACGGCATTATTGAGGATTGTTTCAAAATTTGGGTGTTATTGTGAACTGTGGGATAATTAAAAGGTACTTTCAGTTTAGATTTGTCGACAACGATCTCGGTCGAAAAAGGGGTATCTCGAAATGTGCCACTTTTCAAAAATGAGACCTCATTATTATATTGATTTGTAGGTAATGCTTAGTTTTTAGTGTTTAGCCAAAGACAAACCTAGAATATACTGAATTTACATGGTACGTCGGGAGACCTATTCGATAAATAAACAGTGGCAGTACTCGTAATACGTAAACTTTGCTAAAAAGACAACGTTGAACCCAAAAAATACGCAAACTTCTACATTAGGCAATCCCATACCAACTTTCATCGCATTAGATAATGACAACTCCTGACTCCACACTATTTGAAATTAAAATCGAGCAGCGCACCGTATAAAGCCCGACTGAAATAATCAGCGGTCATAGTTTTGGCGTCCAGCCAGCTCCAAAGAGAACCTTTATTCTTCAGTTTTTCTCGAACTTTATTCATAAATCGGTGTTTAAGAACTGTGCCAATTTGCAGCACCGTTCGGAGCTCGATTAAAAAATGAGCATCTTGCAACTTTGTTCAAGTTGATATTAAAGACTTTAGCACTTATTAATGATTCATTATTGCAACTAGCGTATTTGCCTGTGAGATGTCGGGATATAATAACACGTCTCCATTTCTTCCGTGGATGTCGTTAAAGGCAGCTAAGGAAATCACAACTACAAATATAGAATCACATCTATATTTTCTAGTGGGGTAGCCAGCGCTTATAATTATAGGCACATAGACAAAACCACAACTATTTTATGTTGCGCAACAATTTATAGCATATTTTAGATTTAAAAACAAATGTCTGAGATATAAAGACAGATTTCTAGCCTGTCGCCTAAAGCCTACTTAAACCTATAATTATCTTTAGTCGTCTTTTAGAACATCCAGGTGTTATTCTAATCTGTTGCCACACAGACTCAGAATGTGATATTAAAAATAAATAATGTTATAATAATTTTTTAACTTGGAACACAAACCTTGTCTGCATAAAAGTGTTCTTTGTGAGTTAAATCTGCGATGAAACCCATTTAAAAACGGAGGAAAATGTTCCAAATACCGTCAAAATATTAAGCTCTTCGCTGAGTGCTGACAGTTCTTTTTTGTGTAAGGCGAGAGGCAAAAGGCTTGCGCCACAATCAGCCACAGCCAGGCAAAAGAGTTCGCAACGCAAAATTTAAGAAATTCCTGTTGTTCTGGCGTGCTACGTTTAACACTATTGTGAACAATAAGGGGGAAAATTGCACTGAGTAATTCACCTAACGTTGTCCTACAGTAAATTAGTCAGTATTGTAGACCGCTGGCCCATGTAGTAAAAAATATGGGTCATCTGAACCACCAGGTGACCTATCTAGAACGACATAAGGGCATAATATAATAAGATTCAGCACTATGCCGTCACTTGTAAGCTGTCCAACTGAGTGTAGTTGAGAATTCAAAAGTACAACCCTCGATTATTTCCTCTTGTCGCATGATTTTTGTACGAGGTTGCGGAATAATGGATTAGAACTGGTATTGAAATAGTATGAAACTGGTGCCAAATAAAATGTTGAACCACAAAGTCGGATTTTCTTTTTATTTTCCCACTATTCCCAGGGTAAATTTGGTCGTTAAATTTTTTACGGCACCAGTTTCATACTATTTCAATACCAGTTCTAACCCATTATTCCGCAACCCCGTACAAAAATAATGCGACAAGAGGAAATAATCGAGGGTTGTACTTTTGAATTCTCAACTGCACTCAGTTGGACAGCTTATAAGTGACGGCATAGTGCTGAATCTTATTATTTTATGCCCTTACTAGCTTCTGCCCGCTGCTTCGCACGCGTTAAATTTGGGCTAACACAGAAGAGATTTCGGAATTATTATTAGGAAGCCCCCGCCAGAATAGCCAGCAGACATTAGATTTTTTCCTACTCTCTCGACACTTATCGTCATATTTTGGAAAATTCAATCTTTATAAATTGTAGCCTATGTGCTATTCTGATGTATAAGCTACATTACTGTAAAGTTTCATGAAAATCCATTCAGTAGTTTTTGCGTGAAGGAGTAACAAACATCCATCCATCCATCCATCCATACATCCATCCATCCATACTCAAAAACTTTCACGTTTATAATATTAGTAAGATATCGTTCTAGATGGGTCACCTGGTGGTTCATACATACATACATACATATAATCACGCCTATAATCCCAAATGGGGTAGGCAGAGCGCACGAAAAGTGAAATAGACATAACCATGATTATGACTATTTCACGCTTCGCAGCCACTTCTAGCATCATTTTGGGTTTGAAAACAGATGTAAGAGGTAGTATAGTGGTTGTTCTGGTGGTTCAGATGACCCATATTTTTTACTACATGGGCCAGCGGTCTATTGTGACAGCTGTCGCTTACAGAATGCGATCAATTACCGTGTTCTTTAAATTTTTGTAGTTACCGCATGTATTGTACCATTCTGCGAACGATTTAGTGTGATTCCAATTTTACATTTTGTGTGATTGTGATACACTTTCCTGCCAACAGCTATACCTTTTCGAGATTCACATAGATCTTCTGGACAATTCGACACACTATCTGTGTCCGAGTTCTGCCAGTTTTTACGAACAACCCTCGCGTTATGTGCACCGTAAAACACTCAGCTAGGGGAAAATATTTTGAAGGTTTTTTTACATTTTAGTACACAACTGGTCTATTAAAGGGCACTTCCCGGTTTACAGCCTCCAGTTATTTTTCTTACTCCATTGTAATTAAGAATTATGACGTCATAGGCATGAAATTGCGACGGCTGCTTCTGAGCTTTAGCTTCGTAGTAAAACAAAAATAACTTTTAATTTCTTCGCTGAAAATGTTGATTTCGTGGAAGTTATTAAATTTTAAAACTGAACTAAAGAACGATAAAAATGGAGCGGGATTTATTTAACTTTGTTAGGAATCAGATATTAAATTTAGAAGTGAATTGAATAATCTAAAATGCATTATAACATCGTTAGGGAACACAGCAAACTTTGTATTCATTGTTCATTTCCAATTCAATCAGAGTTGCGAATTATCAAGCAAACTTTGTCATCATTAAAATGTAATAATAACTAAAGTTTTCTGAATTTCAGACGCCAAGGACTTCAATAAAAGTATCTAGTGTTGTATTTACTCGCATGTTATGTTTTTATAATTCAGTGGCATTAACCTACTATTTTATAATAGGTAGTATTTTAAGGGCTGGGAGACTAAAAAAAAAGACGTGAGAAAGTTCCTTCAAGAGCCTACTTTCATATTATTTTTGTAATTCATTGTTTAAGTACCTAGTAAGTATACATGCATATTCTTCACCCTAAATACTATTTATACATACAACTAGCTTTTGCCCGCGGCTTCGCTCGCATTAAGTTTGGAATGACACAGAAGAGATCTCAAGAATTATTATGTATTTCGAT
>BHDV01000112.1:271187-281952 GCA_005406045.1 Adoxophyes honmai
GTCATAACATCTACCTGCATGCCAAATTTCAGCCCGATCTGTCCAGCAGTTTGGGCTGTGCGTTGATAGATCACTATGTCAGTCATATAGATACCGCAAATGCCTTAAATTTGCTTCGGGGTAGGCAGATCCAACAGAAAGACGTGTGTTTTGACGTAATACCTTCGTTGTTTCATTCATTTTTTTTAAGATACCATTACGATACCATTACGTTATGTAAATATGTCGCATAATAACATTGAATTACCCCGCTCCATTTCTTCCTAGGCGACGAACGATAAGATAAATGTACCAATGCTCGACGCCTCAACGCCCAGTAGATGACACCCATAATTATGTCACCTGTCTTACATAAAATAACATAACATAAATGACATAAGGTTGCAAGTGCCATGTATTGGGTCAGTGTCGAGCACAGGGACGTTTACCTTACATGTTGAGATTTCAGCGTCAGGCCAGCTAAAGCAACCTATCCTTACCTCTTTTATCTAATTTCACCCTGAAGTTGCGGTAAACATGGTTAAAAAATAATACATTATGCCGTCGTATGGATTCATGAGCTCTGCCTACCTCATTTGGAAAGACAAACGTGTGTTATACGACTTTAGGTAGTCTAGCCTGAAGGCCGCTCGCCCACGTAAACATAACGAGGCATTATCGGCAACAACCTTATCCCTGGCTTCGGCCGGAAGCCGGGAGTTTGCCGATAAAACCTCCACTTTATAGGGCCGTTCCTTAATACACCGGTAATGTTGTGCCGATATCGTAGTCAATGTGAACTTTCGTCGATTTATGCAAGGCTCCGCAAATTTTCATCTATCATCTACATACTGGAGTATTCAAATAATATGTTAGATGTTAGTACATTGTAACAATGCATGTGTTTGTAAAATCATGATTGTTTGGCAATCATGGTCTTTACGAAGCACCGGAAGACTATAAATAAAGATATCTAAATAGCCGTGATGGGCCTTCCCGATTTATTAATATTTTGATATTTAAGTAATAGCCTTATATTATTATTGTTTCCTAGCCATAATAATAATATGCTAATTATTGACACAGTCATAATATGACTCTGTCATTATCTTTCTGTCTGATGATTATCTTATAATATCACTGTGAGTAAAAATAAATCTGTGTTAGTAAAGGCCTTCATTTAATTCTCAAACATTGAAAATTTCCAAAGGCCATTATTATTCAGTTGCATGTTCAATATCATTACGAACTAATGTCGAGGCAACCACCTGGTAATTTAACCAAGTTCTGGGGAAATTAGCACGAAAAACGTTAGCTTTGTAACTCGATGCTATTAGATGCTATAATTATTAAAAAAAACTGTAGCAATTTCATTTTGATTACGATGTTTTAAAATGTAATTTACCCATTTTAAATACATAACCACGTTTAAAACATACGTCATGTGTGAAAATAATTTTCAATACGAGTACTTGTTGTTTCAGTTCTTATTACAGTGCCACTTCATCACTGATGGTTGGTATTAATTCGCACCCTGTCCATGTCCATGGCAAGTCTGAACAACTCCTCCAATGGTCTTGATTCTCTTTATTAATTTGAAATTATAAAATCATCCTGTATTTTCTTGTGTAAAACATATAATAATATAATTGTAATGTTACACTCCTGTACGTAACCTTAATAATGTTTTTGTACGCCAATCGGCAAAACATAGTGCAACTTGTAATCAAACGAACACCTCTGTAACACAGCTATCACCTATGTTTCACAAATAAAACACTTTGACTTTGACTTTGATGCTTGTCCAATCCCTGATATTCCGCAACCGCCGTGACCATTTTTCTTCTTTTCCCGACTATTTTACCCATCATAACTGGTCGCAGAAAATGGTACTACCTACTTGTGGTTATTATAGATACAATGTCGATGTTCAAACTAGTTACGTAGCACTTTCTTCTTATAGACAGATCACTGTGTTCCGTGCAAGATAAAGTAATTACAAATTAACAATATATAAGCACGTTTTCAGTTGATTATTATTTACATTTTAACGATCCTTTTGCGGATTGCTTTTAAATGACAATATAACTTTTGTACTCATCTATCTATTACGACTTTGACTTTTTCGTGAATTACTTGTAAATTATTTATAAACGAATCTAATCTAATCTAATGTAATCTTACTCACCTTAGTAATTATACGCCAGCTCCAAGGGGAGTGCACTCTTCCCATGGTATCAGATAGAGATGCCGGCTTACACCCGTGTTTTCACGTGTAAACACGAGATAGGCCACTGATTTATGTAACGAAAACTTTCTTTTGCTGACTGTTCTGGTGGAGTAACTAGTGGCATGCCCAGCCAGTACTTTATGTAGTTTTCAATAAGTTTTTGACGAAATTGATAAATAAAATGATGTTGTTAGTGTTGTAACCTACATTTATTTTGATAAATATCCTTATCCTTACTAATATTATAAGTCAGAAAGTGAGTTTGTTTGTTTGTTTGTTTGTTCCGCTTTCACGCCATAATTACTAAACCGATTGCTTTGAAATTTTGCAGACGTACAGTTAGAAGTCTGGATTAAATAATACGGTACTTTTTATCCCGGAAAAAATGATATTCCCGATGGAAAACAAAAATATAGTATGCTTGATAAATCGATATCGATCGATGATCGATCGATAGATGATAGATCGATGGCGTTGTGTGTCGTTTGAACCCAGAAGTTTTCTTATAGTTGTGCTTTATACCGCAATATAACCGAGTTCCACGCGGGCGAAGCCGCGGGCGGAAAGCTAGTATAAAATAAAATTATAATAACAACGAAGGTAGTCGTGCGTCGGTAGTAATTCAGTCGAGCACGAGCAGTCGCGCGATTACAACGGTGGCACGCGGTACGCCATTAGCAGCAGCCACGACACCGTGAATAGAGTCGATAGACTACTTTAGAACTAACTTTTTTTTTTTATCAAACAGTATTGACCGTACTATTTTGAAAACAGTAGTACACAAGCACTGATGAAAAATTTGCAAAAAAATTAAATGTTGTGCTCCACTACGTGATAGGTGATGGTCCTTAGAAATACGTGTTTAGGTGTGCTCTAGCCTTAAGTATAAGCCAGAAAGCGTGGCCCGTAAATGTCCATTAAGCCTACCATAAACCGGTCGGATTGCTTCCGGTCCATTTATACATTCTTAATAGGCGGCTCTTAGTCCCTATTAGTTTTAGTTATGGGGCAATGGATGTGAGATGTGTAAAGTGGAAATTTTACAAACGTTAGCTGAAAATGGGGTGTATTTTAGGTCACGGGCTAGTAACGAGCCATAAATAAAGGTGCCATGCACCTTTAGTGTATAACCAAATAATGCGAAGTGGCTTTGAATCGGAAATGGCCATCGTTTCGAGTATGTTGTGTAACAAACTGTACTTCAAAAGGTCCGATTTTTAATTTATTTACTTAACATACATCATCATCATAGCATCTGTTTTCCCAAACGGGTTGGCAGAGCACATTAAACATTACATGAACAAGTATTAAGTAGTTAGCGTGTCGGACCACTAAGCAGAACCAAGTCAGATAAGATACAAGTTGTGACATGTTCATGTACCTAGCACGTTTAACCATCTGGTTACCTTGAAATTGCTAAACGTGGCACTGGTTTTTTTAATTCACGTGCTCTGTCTACCCCTCTTGGGAATACAGGTGTGAGAATATGTATGTATGTATGTGACATGTTTCTAGCTAGCCTGTCGTTTACAATTTTGTATTATTTCAGCTATTACGATATCTACGGACGGAAACGGAAACACACATAATAAAATGAGAAATCAGGACTCGTAGTCGAACAATGGTTGTATTACACAAGACACTATAATAATATAGTAATTAAGTAACATACTACAACTATACTGAGATTCTTTACATTGAGATTTCGACATGTTTCAGACCGATAGGTGACTCTTCGTTAGGGCCATAGCTCCACATCGGCAGCTATTAGATGCACACCATAACACATGACATGTGTGATTCATCAGGACAGTTGAAAAAAAATTATTGAATTCTGCAACCATAATTTTACTCGTAAATAGTGATGGAGGAAAACGCCTGGCTCAGTAAAAAAAACATGAACCAAACTGCAGTGAACCGTACAACGCAAATTACCCGGAACTACAACATTACGCTCATTTGAGCACGTCCGATCAGCGCTCGTTTGCTTGCTCAGCCCGCCCTTGTTCAAACAAATACGACCGCGAAGCGTCCGAAGTCGTCCGAGCGTTTTAACTACAGTCGGTGCCAAAATTCTTGTGTCAACAGATGGAGCATCGTAAGCAGTATTGTCTTTATCAACATTACTTAGTTATGGTGAAAACCGATTCTTTCATATTTGCGCACATATAAGTGAAATCTTGGTTTTTTAAAAATCACCTCATTTTCTGAAAAAAATACGCAAGGAGAAACTTGTAGTTAAATTGATAGGAAAAGAAAAAAAACATTACACGTGTATAATGTTGTGTTTTCTATTGTTCTTAACACAACATTTTTCTTGGCAATCACGGTATTTACAAAGCGTTGTTAGATTCAGACAAGAGACGTGCAAAAGAGCCTTTTACAGCCTACTAACTGACATAAATAAAAAAAAGTAAAGTGAAAATACTAGTATGCTAAGATGACATATTGACAACTCAGACACTCTTACGTTTGTCACTAAATTAAAATAATTAGTTATTTGTGCCTTTCAATTAGCAACTAACACCTAAAGTGTGTCCCGTAAACGCTAACAAAAATCTCGCGAGCCAATCCGACCGCAATACAGTCGCATCTGCTTTAACAGACCACTCATTAGGTCATCCAGCCTGACTGACCGGGTCTTCTCAGGCAACAATAGTGACATCTCTTTCTAGTTAACACGCTAATGCTCACGTGCGAAAAGGATGGATTTATACCACAAATACTAGTGTGGTCATAATTGAATTAGTTCAGGACACGCGACCGAGCGAGCAACAAAGTGTTCAACGTTTGCTACAGAATCACAGACTTATATCAAAATAGATACCGCGAGTTCCTGCATTTGTATGAAAACCAAGCGTGCCACTTTTTCTCTACCTACTGTAACGTCACATTAGCACTTTAGTGAAGGGAATTGACAGTCCGATTGAAACAGATTCAAAGATGACCCCGCCTTATTCAATTTGTCCTGTCTCTATGCAGTTAAGCCTAATCTAAGTGGTACAAAACTAAATGAAATCGCGTCAAAGGAAGAGCATTGCTCTCCCTTTTGGCTCCCTTTTGGCACGCGAAGTACATGCACTTGAGTCATCTATTTCGATATAAGTCTGTGGTTCAACGTTTGCTACTGAATCCAATTACTCGCGCGGATCTGAACCCGTGACCTGGATCCTGGCTGTTTGTTCACCGTCGGTTTTTACGGGGATTACGATATGGAAATCGAGGTCGGGTTAGATTTAGCGGTTCGTATTGTTACGGGGATGTAGGAACACGACCGAGCCTGTGCGGGGCCGTGTGTCAGATTTAGAATAAAACTACCGTGACATTCATTCATAGTGAAATAAAAGGTCCAATTCGCATCCCATCATCTGAAGTGTGCGTCTATCCGCCGCCGTGACGTGTTGCTCCTGATGATGTGTCACAAATTAGTCCGTTACATGGCGAGCTAATCTCTATATAAAAACGTGAGTAGATCAGTTTTATTTCACTACCTCTCCATTTCTTCCGTGGATGTCATAAGAGGGGTCTAAGGAGATCGGCTAGGGTATGTTTTGGACGGGTTAGCAAATTTTCACTATTGTACCTGCCTTACCTCTTCACTTAAAACCAAAAAACCATGCTAGAAGTGGCTATGAAAAGTGAAGTAATAATGATTCTCTGTGAATGTAAGTAGCGTTTCATAAGCCTTATTTATACCATTTCGGAACAAGTACATAAAATATTAACTTATTTCCTTAGTCGCCTCTTACGATATCAAAGGAACATACTTGTGGCTTTATTCACCCGAATGCCACATCGAGACGTAATTTTTAAAAGTGATAAAGTCTCGATGTACAAAGATGATTAAGAATCACGAAAGTTTAAAACAATACCACATGGATATTGTAAATGAAAAAATAACTCGACTTTAACAACATGTTGCATTACTAAAAACAATAATGGTCACAGAAATTAATGAACAATCCTGCTCAATTATGGATTATGGCCATTTACGAATATAATGGAAAATGTCGGTATCGTGTGGGGTTACCGTTAATAACTCAATGAGGGATCGCTGTAAGCGGATAATTCCGCGGTGATGATTAAAACAGATCGCGTGGTTAAATCTTTCATTATGGACGCCTAGATTTGCTTGCGATTCTTGAAAATTTGGACTAAAATTGGCTCATTTTGAAGCCTATTAACGAGTACTACTATTAGTAAGTAGTAACTGTGTATTCGACAAAGTAAATGCTTTTCTAATACAGTTCCCAGAACTTAACAATTACTTACCTCCGTATAAGTTTAAATTACCGATTTTTTCTGTTTACCGTAAACTACTGCTCGTGCAATTTAGCCAACCGGTCGGGAACTATTTCGACGGGCCATCTCTCCCGTATGGCCATCTACCCCGGAATTACCCTAAATTCAATGAGTATGTATAAATTGCAACCTATTTCCATCTTAACTGACTCCTCCGAGGAATCCAAGATGGAAACAGGAATGTATTGTTCCTCATTGATTGAAACAAAGAATGTCGGAAATGAGTTCTTTACAGAAGGCTGCCTTTGATCGTAAACACAAAAGGTTAGAAAAGAGAATGTAAAATAAACCGTTTTGGATAAATATAGTATACCTACAGTCCTAACTTGTGAGGCTTTGTTGTTGCTATGATAGCTTTACCTGTATGTAGTAATAATAAAAACCATTAAGAGGATAGGAGTCGCCCCGCTTCAAACCGCTTCTCCATACAAACGTATTCCCCTGTTTTCTCCGTGAATAATGACATTAGAGCAAAAATTTTTTTACGTTATATTTGTATCTGTTTTGGCTATGCCCCTACGTTTTGCTTTTATCGATTTTTATTTTAATTTATTTTATTTTTTAATTTTTTTTAGAAAATCGATAAAAGCAAAACATAGGGGCATAGCCAAAACAGATACAAATAGGTATAACGTAAAAAAAATTTTTGCTCTAATGTCATTATTCACGGAGAAAACAGGGGACTACGTTTGTATGGAGAAGGTGGTTTGAAGCGGGGCGACTCCTATCCTCTTAAGTTTGAAAAATACGGATTTCTCACGTCATAAAATTAAAGACGTGAGTTGTACGTATTTTAAAAACTTTCAACTACTTAATAGTTTTGAACACGAACTTACTGAGACTCTAGTAGTCTTGAAAAATATGGATAGCTAGCATCTTTAAATTTATGACACAACGTTTGTCGACGAAAAATTTTAAAGATATTTCATACACATACATATATATTCTCACGCCTGTATTCCCAAGAGGGGTAGACAGAGCACATGCAGAGAAAAAGAAAAAGAGAATGTCGCAGCCTCATTCTAGGACCGTGTCACCTGGCGGGCATCTGGAACAAGCTACGTCTAAAAGAGAACTGATTAAGATACCTAAATCGAGTACTTCGTGCGCGAACGGCACCAAGCCAGTGACAAAATCAGCGTCAACTGAATCTTCGGATGCTGTAATATCTCATCCGCAAATTAAGGATAGACTATTAATCTTAAGTAGCAATAATGTAAACTGTATTTCGAAAACTATTACAAATAATGAATATTTCAAAAACTTCTCGTACTGTCATCATATTAGACCCAGAGCCGGAATAATGGCCTTAATCAAGGACTTGCCGGGTAAACTTAGCGGCATGGGAATGACTAAACGTGATTATTGCGTGGTTATGGTTGGAGAGGACGACTTTTATTGCTCTAACGATTTAAATGTTTTAGTTCATGATTTACGGGATTTACTAAAATGCATTGCATTTACAAATATTATCTTAGTCTGTCCGACGTACATATGCGGCAAGCCTTTATATAATGCTAGAGTTGAAAGATTCTCATATTTGGTATTGTCAGATTTATATAAATTTAATTCAAACTTTTATGTCTACGAGCCCAATCTAAATCTGTCCTTTGATATGTTTTTTAAGAGGTCGGGACAGGTTAGTAATACAGGTGTTAAAAATATTTTAGTAAATCTGCAATCTAACATAAATTGGCTTTCACACAGAGATGCAACTGCGTTGCACTCGGACAAGAATGAGGATGAAAAATTTTTTCGTGACTAAATGTAATAAAAGTAATGATATCATAAGCATCATCCATCAAAACGTGTGTAAACTGCATAAAATAAATATTTTTCACCAAAATATAGCTGGAATATTGGGCAAGCGGGATATGGCGGAGGCTGCGATTTATGAGTTACAGACACTTATAGGTAATATCGACATTATTTGTTTGAGTGAGACATTCATAAAAGCTGGATCTATCAAAAATCTAACTTTGAAAAATTATAATGTTGCTACATCGTACTGCAGAGAGGAACAAAAGAGAGGGGGCACGTGTATTCTTGTAAGATCTCATCTTGATTTTGTACCCTTAAGTTCTGTAAAAGCTTTTTCACGAGAATGTAATTTTGAAGTACGTGCAGTGGAAATTCCTTTATATAATTTAATTGTGGCCTGTGTATATAGAACGCCGACGTCAAATATTAATGTGTTTTTAAATTCATTGGACCAACTACTAAACAATATTACCGCCAATAAAACTAAGCTCGTTGTTATTTGTGGGGACTGGAACATAGATTTTTTGAAAGATAATAAGTTAAAAAAAGACTTAGTATCGATTTTATCTAATTACAACTTAAGCAATCACATACTCTCCCCAACGCGAAAGAAATCGTGTATCGATCTAATAGCAAGTAATGTAATACCTTGCGTACCTAAAATTCATTACCTGGCTTTATCAGATCACGAAACTGGACAATCACTGACATGTAACTTACCAATCGGAAAGAAAGTTCAAAGGAAGCCACAGTTTTGGCATGAAATAGTAAGAGATTATAGTCAGGATAATTTAAATAAATTTTCACAATGTATGTCTGCCTTGTCGTTTGACCAAGTTCTTAGTGAAACAGACACAAATAAGGCATTTAATGAGTTTCATGATCTGGTTACATTGTTCTACGAATTATGTTTTCCTTTAATCAGAGTTAAAAAAACCATTAAGCCTTTTATGAACAAGTGGCTCACCAAAGGCATAAAACGAAGCTGCATAAATAAGAGAAATTTATATAAGATAACTAAAAGACATAAAGATAATATGGATAATATAACATTTAAAAAAGTATAAAATATATTCTAAACTTTTAAAAAATTCTTTTATAAAGCGAGACAAGTATCAAATAACCGACTCATTAATAATTCGAAAAACACGTGTCGAACGACATGACAAATCATAAAAAATAACTGTGACATTAAAATTAATAACAATGACATTAGTAAAATTGAAATAGAATGTAACGAAATAACCAATCCCGATAACATAGCCGAGAGTTTTAATGATTTTTTTATTGACAGTACAAACAAACCTTTTCAAAAACAAACAAAACACTACTGTAGTATAGAACAGAACAGAAATTCTTTGTTCCTATCTCCAGTTGGGCCGTTGGACATAATAAAAGTGATCAAAGGTTTAAATAACACAAAAGCTACTGGTTATGATGGGATATCTACCAAAGTTCTAAAACTGTGCGCTAATGCATTATTGGTACCCATAAGTCATATAGTAAATGTTTCTTTCTCACAGGGGAAATTTCCTGATAGATTGAAGTACTCCATAATTAAACCTTTATATAAAAAAGGTTCTAAATCAAATCTGAACAACTATCGACCTATCACCTTGATACCAGTTATTTCAAAATTTTTTGAAAAAATAATGCTTGATAAGATGTTAAACTTTACAACGAAACATGAAATTTTAAGTAACAGTCAGTATGGATTCAGAAAAGATAGATCAACGACTTTGGCATGTTTTGATCTTGTGAGGAGGGTTACTGAAAGTCTAGACAAACAAACTCCAATAGTTGCTGTTTTACTGGATATGAGTAAAGCTTTTGATTTTGTAGACCATAACACATTGCTGAACAAGTTATATAGGTATGGTATAAGAGGCCTAGCTTTGGAGTGGATCGCTAGCTATCTCAAAGATAGAAAACAGTGCGTGGAAATTACTAAATTAATAAATAATGATAAAAAAAACTTCACTTCAAGTTATAAACTTAACCTATTCGGAGTTCCACAGGGCAGTATTCTTGGCCCACTTCTGTTTTTATTGTATATAAACGATCTTCCAAAGGCCACAAATGACAATTGTATACTTTTTGCAGACGATACCACACTACTTGTAAAATGTAAAGATGCTGCGTCGTTTGAATCAGATATTAACAAGGCTTTATTAGAAATAATGAATTGGCTAGATGATAATAATTTACACATTAATCTCAATAAGACGAAAATTGTACAGTTTCAAACTTATAAAAGTAAACATATTCCGTTAAACATTAAATACCAAGACTCGAATGTGGAGGAAGTAAAATCAGCTACTTTTCTAGGGTTAACTATTGATCGTTTTTGCAATTGGAAACCCCACATTGATAGTTTACGCATAAAACTCGATCGATATGTGTATGTGCTACGCCGTCTCCGCAATGTTGTGTCAGAAACAGCAGCTATGTCAGCTTATCATGGTTATGTGGCATCCCTTTTAAGATATGCCG
>BHDV01000112.1:282401-301342 GCA_005406045.1 Adoxophyes honmai
AACCTATAATATTGTGTAAGACCTACTTTATACCCTTGTTTATGCAAATAAATGATATTTGATTTGATTTGATTTGATTTGATTGATGCATTCAAAAATCCAGTGCCACGTTTAGCAATTTCAGGGTAACCAGAAGGTAAACGTGATATTGCAGTGACAGGTTGCTAGCCCATCGCCCACAATACACTAACCTAACCCTTTCCCAGAGTCGTCTCTTACGACACCCACGGGAAGAAAAGGGAAGGTGCTATTCTAACCCGACACCACACGGGGCAAAGATATATTATTTCATCTTTTAATAAACCATAAAAAAACATAACCCAACGTCACACCTAGGAACGACATTTTTAGTTCTTAATTAACTGCTATCAAAGTGAAAAGCAATTTATTGAAATGAAACTGTCAAACATCGAGTGATTTATGTTACAATTTAAAAAAAAATCATCCATTTCGAGTTCAGTTTCGGACATATAAAGCCTCTCCTAATCCTTGACAGACTTATAAGTTCACGAATGCACAGTTCACCAGCAATTTCAAACATATTATGTCTTATTTACGAACAAGAGTCGCAGAGAAACTTGTAACAATCAAAATAATTCGCGTCACATTTTAGTTAACTTCTTAAAGCAATCCACATCGAAACTTTGGCACTCTCTCTAATAAGTTAGCTCGGAACGGTTCGAAACAGGAAGTTTTCTAATCAAATATATCCCACTTACCTACTCTGGGTGATACATTAAAATGGATCTGAAGCAGCCGAAACTATATGAAATTGAGATAAGTTTAAACGATGACTGAGTTTTAGTAAGAAACGATATGTGAAGCCGTTTTAGTCCGCTGAAATCTTAAAAGTAGAGGTATAAAATTAGTGTGAGTCGGACTCGCGTACTGTTGAACAAGAACATTACATTATATGCATGCATACTGTCACGTACAGTCACGAACCCGGATTGTTGAGCCACTTGCCACTGTTCGCAATTAAGACGTGCAATCAATGACCGATGTGACCGATTAGATGTCAGCTATTGGATTAGTATTACACGACCAAGTTACAAACATAGGTAAGTGGCTCAGCAATCCCTGTTCGCGATGGTACATACAACTTTCCGTGAGTGTACGTGCAAAAGACGTGAGTGTATTTTAGTCTTATTTCACTATTAGTAAATGAGTTTTGGGTGATATCCAGTAGGGATTTGATACCTTTTTGTGGGACATGCGGTAGACACGGCCATACCTTTTGATCGCATTAGAGGTTTCATTTGTTCACAGCTTCAAAAGACCACAAAGACAGTCAGACAACAAAATTACCTTAAAATGGTTCTTGTTTCCATAATAAGGGGTATCGAACCCTAAAACAAACTACAACTGAACACCATCGCATTATAACAACCTGCGGAAGAAAGTCATGTATTTTTATCGATACAGGAGACATCGAAAAATACTATTATTCTTCTGGTTTTCTTCTTATTGTTGAATTTCATAAACGGACAGATGAGAAGCGAAAATTAATGAATTTAAGTAGAACATTCAAAGAAGAGCTTGCAGCCAAAACAATGGAAAGTAGAAACTACCACTTTATCTCACAGTTAAGCATTTTACATTTCTAAGCTGGTTTCCTTTATTTACTGCTTTTAGTTAAGTAATTAACTACTGCTCCAGAAACGCTACATAATTCTAGTGCAGTGAATTTCTTCAAAGTAGCCTAAATACTAACGTGGTATTCACGCTAGCAACATACCCGCGTCGGTTTTGGCAAAGAACCGGTGACCTCGTTTCAAACTAGGTAATCTGAAACATTGGATTTGTGTATCCATTGAAGTTTTACTTTAAATGCGAGAGAAACTCAAATAAATTTTTTTAAGGTCTTAGGTATAATTGTGTTTCTTGCGGGAAATTCTTCTTAAAAGTGATTGTCTAATTTAAAGCGCAGGAAGACTCAAAAAAGACATTAAAACTGGTCCTAAGAGTCTATTTTCTTGAAGAAGCGACTTACGCGCAACTAATTGTTTTACCCTTACAATGTCCAAAACTTCGTATTGTCTCCTCAATTTGTCTTCGTCTCGGACCCAAACTCCATATCTTACAATCACCCCAATAATAAACATCGAACAGCTGAACGCAAAATGTGAAAAAACGATTTGTAGCCTGCCCAATACCCAAGAAATCCTACTCGGGCAACTTGTGAAGTTCGCCATCGTTCTAATTTCGACAAGTTGCCAAACTTATTATAAGTTAAATTGAAATTCTGAAAGACCTGCGCCATTGGTACTCTACTGACATTTAAGAGGCAAGGCAGTGGAGTCAACTCTCGTTTCACATTTGTGAGTATTGTTTTGTGAATCGTATTTGTTTTAAGACGAGGTTTAGGGTTCTGTGTTTCAAAAAAAAAATCTAGTTTTGTAAATATTAAATTTGTCTGCCAATATGTACCCTCTTAACTAATTATACCTACTGGTTTTCAACCGATTAAGACTTATTTAATATCATGATTAACCAGCCATGGTCATGTAGAGAGGATGGATGAAAGAAGATTGACTAAACAGATCTATGCTGGAAGTGTGAATGGATGTTTTGGGAGGGGAAGACCTAGACGGACGTTCCGTGACCAAATCGCGGACGTTTTAGAAACAGGTCAGGTCAAGAGTACCCGAAATCGACGAGCATGTATGAAGAAGCTAATGAACGTGGATGAAGCAAAAGAGGTATGTCAGGATCGTAGCAAGTGGAACAAAGTGGTCTCTGCCTACCCCTGTGGGAAAGAGGCGTGACGGTATGTATGTATGTATGTATTAACCAGCCATAAGATTCAAATTCAGTTGAACGTAACCCTCACAATCGTTTCACCTCGGACAGAAAGGAATACAGCCCACAACAACTTTAACTAGAGACAAAAAAATATTATTCAAACATTGGAAATTTTCTTGGTCATAAAAACGGAATTAAACACTACTTTGGTACCAGATACGACAAAAAAACTAGGCTTCAAAGTACTTTGCTCACCCCTGATGAAGCCCCAACACATTTTTTTAAATTAACGTACTTATGCGAAAAGTAAACAAAATGTTGTGTATTAAAAAAAAGACTAATTTATTAGTTGTGGTACAATAAATTCTAAACGATGAGTACCTGGTCTACTTACTAATTCTAATTCTAAAGAAGAATATCCAACTTCTTTGCCCAGTATTTTACAGTACTTGGTGAACTTTGCATAGGTGTCTGGGGTAAAAAATCGTTGCGTTGTTAGGGCGGGTAACGAGATTTCGTTATTTGAATCGGCTTGTTCCCTTTATTACGCCCGCAGCCCCCATTTCACGGCGGATTTGCAAATATACTGAAACAGTCCAAAATATACCAGTAGGTTTACTGTGTACTGAAAGGCGATTTCAAAAACGTTCCTATTTCAAAATTTGGATATTTATGAAAATACTAGCTTCCAAGACTCGAGAGAAAGCATTAATTATTCACCATACAAAAATTTGCCTCGACCATAATACAGCGGCCCATGACCAAAAAACGTGCGCATCTAGCAACTGCCGCCATGGCGTTGGTTTATCTCGTAATAAAATAGTAAGTATTTTGTACTTTTATTAAATTTGAGCTTCTGCTCCGGATAGCGAGAAAAACATTTCAGTTTATGAAATAAAATTTTTACCCCATTTTCTAGCAAGTTATTGCTTTATTCCAGGGTAAAAGCGCCATAAATTTATGTCTCGACACTCGGCCAACTCGAATTAAGTGTCCATTAATATTCCTATAACATCCACCGCTTTCCTCCGAGCTCATCAATAAGCCAAAGCAAACTTATAAAGCTGGCCATAGACTGCAAACAATCTGACTCGCAAAGTCAGTGGTCACTAAGCATACATAACTGGAGATGAATCGAACATTTTGTGTCACTTTTACGTCACATCTTGCCAGATCAGATTATTACGAGTGGAGGATTATGTAAAGGATCCAGGTTGCTATCACCATGTTGCTCGATAATCCTGATGCAGAAACAGTTCTCGCAATGATGTGTTTTAGTGTGAAGAGTACGTAACAGTCAGTAGACGGTTTGTATGTGCAGTCAGTTCATTATATGGTCAGTA
Organism: Adoxophyes honmai; assembly: GCA_005406045.1. Lineage (NCBI taxonomy): Eukaryota > Metazoa > Arthropoda > Insecta > Lepidoptera > Tortricidae > Adoxophyes > Adoxophyes honmai. The sequence goes on from BHDV01000112.1 coordinate 286,490, forward strand.
CAGGTTCTGATAAAGCACATTTAATATTAAAAATACATCACACCTGTATTCCCAAATGGAAACGCTACGTTAGCAAACACCTGACTATTTCTCGTTTCGTGGCCACTTCTAGTGTATTTATGGTTAAAGGTTTCGAACCCGTCGTCTAAAATATATTTTAACGTATTTTCTTGATCGCCTCTTACGACATCCTCGGAAAAAATGCAGCGGTGTTATTCTAATCCGGACACTACACAGCATATTAGAAGGTACATTTATTAAAATTTCACAAAATCTAACCATAATGCTCTAAACCATTTTTTTGTTTATTTGCTCACTTTTGCCACAATTTTTTTTAATTAAAATAACAGGAGAAAATCATGAAAATCAAAGGTATTTTCCGTTTCAGTGTTCTGTGTCAGCAACTGAATTTAGAATGCAGCCTTAACACCTACTGGCAACACTAATTTGCATTTTACGCCAGTCTGTGGTCAGCGCTTGTTTTGTTTATCTGTTTTATATCACTTCGTTATTAGCATCAAATTTGAATTTGCGTTCAGCTTGCGATTTTGAATGACCGAGATTTCGGTCTGGAGGATTTGAAATGCTCTGATTACTGTAATACAACTGTTGACTACGTGCTCACATGGCCGAGCCTTTTTATATGTCGACCGAAAATGTGGTGTACCACTTTTTGTATCTATGTACCTACACGAACGTAATAAAGTCCAAAAGTGGTAGACCACTTTATTGCTGACTGTACACAATTATTTAACTAGTTTTTGTTTTATGTTTAGATTTTTTTTATCATCCAACGTAGCACATTAATCAAAACAAAATAAAAACGTTTTCTGTACATTTTTGGTGAAACAAAAAGATATAGATACTTTCAAACAAAAAAAATGTTCGAAAACATACCATTCAGATTTTGAAGTAAACTTCCAAAATTGATCAGCCTGATTGAAGAACGCAAAGTTGGCCTAACAAGCTAATCCAGTTCCCTTAAGCTTTATCCAAAAACAAATTGACGAAAACAACACAAAAAATCCGTCACTTTTCCCTCAAAAATAATGCAAATCCGCCCAAAGAGAGTTAAAAGGGCCGGACGGAAAACTGTCACTGTCAATATTTACGATGACAAAAATTGGTATTTCCTTTCAAGATACAAATAGAAACAAAAGAGCGATATTTACGGAACATTATCCCTGTAATATAGGATATAGCCTAATAAAGTAAGGTTAATTAAGGTAAGAATCTCGGAATTTCGAGATACCCGGCTGGAAGTTCTGTAAATACTTGCATATTGAGGCCCTAAAAGTTGTCTCAAAACCTACATATTCTAGGGTGTGAGCGACTATTAAATTTCAAGGTCAAAAGTCACAAAAATCGATTTTTTGTGCTTCTTTTGTAAATATCTCATTTCCTATGGGTTTTTGCTATTTGTGTTTCTTATCAATATTGTAGAATACATAATTCTCTACAAATTTTGCGTCAAAATTTTTTTTATACGGTGAACCGTTTTCGAGATATAGGTCGTTGAGCGCGCGGTCACAGCATCACTTAAGGCCTTGGGTACTTCGATGGCCAAAACGACACAGATATTGTAAAACTTCAAAATGCTGCAGAAGTTGATGGTCGGGGGCACGGCCGTGCCCCCACCAAGTCAAGCGCGAAGCAAGCACTGCCGTACCATCCTTTACTGGATCCATTTCGCCGCGTTTTCAGGCACCTAATTGAGCACTTCTGGATAAGACCAGAACGCTGAAATTTTTTTCATCTAGTAAGCTATAATTACATACTTAAAATCCAAAATTTCAAGTCAGCAGGTCATTTAGTTCCGAAGTTAAACGAAAGCAAAGTTTCGCATTTTCGACACTCACTCACTCACTCATGATCATCAAAATAGAACTAGTACCTACTTCCCATAAAATCACAAAGCTGAAATTTGGTACAGAATTAGGGATTAATGACTACATAAAGGGAAAAATATAAAAACTGGGATAATTGAAGATCTGGAGTACCTGGTGACCCTGATTAGAAAGCACTAGAGCCCAACCAAACTACTGTTGAAATCGACATACCTCCTTTACAAAAAATATTCAACTTAGTGGGTCACCTCATTTTACGTCAAAAATCGAAAACCAGCTGGTCTGGTACATAGAAAAAAATTGCAAAAATCCAGCGTAGAGGGACACATCTTCTAATTTAGGCCAAAAAACGAAGACAGTCAGCAGCCAACCCAAAGCCACATTGATTTAATTAATCAATTATTTATAATCATTGATCTTTCGATAGTTTATCAAGTATATAATGGCGCGTTTCTGATCGGAGACCGGTCGACCTAAAGTGATGTTATGACCGCGCGCTCTCCGCCCTCTATCTCGAAATCGGTTCACCGTATAATAAAAATAAAATACAAAACTTGTAGAGAATTTTGTATTCTACAATATCGACAAGGAACACAAAGAGCAAAAACCCATAGGAAATGAGATATTTACAAAAGAAGCACAAAAAACCGATTTTTGTGACTTTTGACCTTGAAATTTAATAGTCGCTCACACCCTAGAATATGTAGGTTTTGAGACAACTTTTAGGGCCTCAATATGCAAATATTTACAAAACTTCCAGCTGGGTATCTCGAATTCCGAGGTGATTTCCTAACCTTATTAGACTAATAGATTTAAGCGTTTTTGTGCCGGATAGCCGCGGGCACAAGGGTTGACATACATTCAAGGACTCTTGTGTCGGTTTTGTTTTCTTACCAAGTATATTGCGGCCACAAAACATAATTTTCCTTGTCGATTGTAACCTGCGAAGTGCGTTGAGGAATATGCGTTAGATAGAATGTTATTTATTTTTAATGGCGTGTTTTCAACAATTTCAATAAACTGTGTTCAACGCGAACCTTTGTAAATGCCTTTAGTCAAATGTCTTGTCTCGGCACCTAAAAGATTTTTTTTTAGCGTTTAGTAACTTTTTTTTTCAAAACAAAAAATCACCTGGCAAATTTAAAAATAACTAACTATTACTTATAAAATAAATATACATATATATCACACCAAATGGGGTAGGCAGAGCATATGAAACGTTACATTATCAAAACCATAAGTGGCCACTTTTGGCATAATTTTATTTTTAAAAACAAAATGACAACGTACAAAGTGGCAAGTTGCTAACTTCTTAAGCCAACTGACACCTATCTTTTTAGTCACCTCTTAAGACATAATAATATTATATGTAAAAAATAGAGAGGCGTTATTCGAAATCCGAAATCGCACGGTTTTTAAATAAATCAAGACATACTTCTACCGTCACTTGGAATAAACAGAAAGACACACGATACCGTAATTAAAGCGTCCAGGCTTTGCATATAAACAGAGGGTCGACGCTGGGTCGTATTTTGTAAAAAAAAAACGAACCGGTGGATAACAGCGTTCTTCGTTCGGCAAACACCATTACCGGGGTTCGGCCATAAACCGCCCAAGATAAGATGAATAGCGGGCGCAACCGTAAAACGGGGTATCGAGTGTTTCACTTTACGTGGCCGCGTAAACCCGTATTATGTAGCGAATTTTTCAAGGGTTACGTAACTTGCATTTTGATTATTTTTACATATTTGGTTCTATATGAACTGTGACCATTTGAAACGAAGGATAATGTGTGATTATTGATGTCACAAAAAAATTAAATGACAAAATTTACTTTCTACTTATTACGGAATTGGCATTTTACTGTCACCACTTTATGTCACTTTAGGTTATCCTGTATGAGTTTAGCATTACACCCTTTCCTTTTCTCCCAGTGGTTGTCGTGAGAGGCAACTGAGGAAATATGATATAGGTATTATAGACAACAGGCTAACTGACTGTCACTATTACACTTCTTTTTCATACTTTAATAAGACATCCCGTGATCTAATCGCTGTCGTTTTAGAAAAAGGTTAGGTCAAGAGTACCCGAAACCGACGAGCATGTGTATGAAGAGAGTAATGAATGTGAATGAAGCAATATACATAAGGATCGTTACAAGTGGGACAACGTGGTCTCTGCTGACCCCAGTAGGAAAGAGGCGTGACGGTATGTATGTATTCTATGTCTGAAAGCCCTACATTAATACATTAGTGACTGTAAAAGATGAAATTCATCATCTCTATCTTCCTCTTTTAGTAATACAGGTTTATGTTTATGTTATGTCATGGACACGCAACAAAACCTTGCAGACGAAGTTATTCGCAATTTTTGTGTTTTTTAGTCGACGGAAAAATTATAAATCAGGGATCTCATGAACTCTGTAGCTTTGGTATACATTACGTACCTCAGCTACTGAAATACCACCAATATTCCGATGTATTGTTATCAGGATAAGTGATTGAAGGAATATTGCCACGGTTGACAGTGCCCGAGAGATCGATACTGTAATACTTACAAATAAAGAATTCACGGTTCTGAGCGAGAATGTGAGCAAGATTTACGAGGGGTAAGGAAGTGCCACGTGCCCGGCCGACAATACGAATGATTTGTGACCTCTCTGCATTCATGTTAGCCTGGTACTTCCGCGTACTACTGCCCTTGCGTCACCCATAAAACTTACCTTTCTGCTACGTGGGTTCACTTCTTTGTCACGAAGTTTCTGCGTATAATTCGTGAATAGTTCAAACGAAATTTTATATACTTTAAAAACTAAAAAAAAAAAACACATTTTCATTTCTTCTGTGAATGTCGTAAGAGGCAACTAAGAAATAGGCTTAAGTTTGCTTCAGGCGACAGGCTAACAACCTGTCACTGTTGTACGAAATTCAAATAACATTCAGATAAGGAGTTTAGGTTAAAAGTTTGCTTGATTGTCATGAAACATAAAAGCTTTTTATTTTGATACTGGATTTAATTTTATTTATCGAGAATACTTTACCAAAAATAAAATCTTCTGTAAAACTTAAATTCCAATTAGTACACAATGCATTTGGATTTTCTCGAGGGTTAAAAAAGGGTTTAACCGAAAAAATAAGACGAAATTGAACATTTTTAGTTCATTGAACGCACAATTGGAATATCTAAAAGTGGTTTTATTAATCGCCGGCATTGAAACAAGATGCTTTTACTCAATTCTCTTGAGGGCAAAGTCATTTCTCAACCTAAATTTAGACGGGTTTTATCCTCCAGAGGATAAGAATTGTGTTATCACAATTTTGTGTCGAGTCGAACAAAGTTGGAATTATTTTGTTCACAGCTGGGTATTGAGCCTTTTTCTTAAAACATTTTAATAAAAAAAGGTTAGTTTTCTTGCCTTTTCTTTACTGTTTGCTCATGAAAAATATCCAAGTGTAAACAAAGTTTGTTACTTGCACTGAAAGTAAAAAGATATATCCAATACTACAACGTTTTCCACACGTCATAAAGACTTTTGCATATAGAAGACCAAGTACTCGTCCCAAACGAAATGGTCTTGAGATAAGAAAGACCTGCTTTTAGTGTTATAGGATACGATATAGGATACGATACAGTGATACTTTGTAATGATACTAACACTACTTGTATTTCAGACCTCGTTTAACGTTCGATTTATACGCTCGCTTTGACCGTTCGAATGGGGGTTGTACGCAAACATGGAATGGTAGAGTAATCTACGGCCGAAACGCAAACACTGAACATAGCAAGTGGCATATTATTTGCACGCTTTGGCGGAATAGAGTTAATTTTGCGGCTGAAAACTTGCAAAGTTTAAACGGTTTTTGGTTGAAGTTTTATGAGTTTTTTACTGTTTCATCGCGCTGCATTTTTAACGAAAATTTGTTGTGTAACATTTTATTTTTGACGTGGTTGTTATCAGCCTTGTTTCATGGCGTATATTTGACGTGTAAATTTGATCAACATAAAAGAGTGAATCTTTCATAAACGTTAAATTTTATCATAAATTTCACCCAGAAGGCAACAAATTAATTAAAAATCCGGGATCTAGCATTAAACTAAGTTAACCTACCAAACAAAAGTTCAAACTTTGTCAACTCAGCGCTGTATCATGCGAAATCCTGTTTCAATCGTGTAGTTTGTCGCTGAAAGGCAAAGCTTCTATCAGGAAGTATGACGTTGCTTTTCCCAGGCTCCAAAATGCATCAACTGGAGAGCTCTCGGACGAGTGGCGTCGCGTCTACCACACCCGCATATTCCACTATCAAGGTGCTCCGATGTTTTGTGCTCCAAAGTATGATAGCGTCCACATAGTCGGTAGTAACTGCGCTGATATAGGCTTGCTTTAATGAAACATGACGTACACTTTCAAAATGAGATTTTCAAGATGAGAGAAAGATTCAAAATGTTTAACTTCTGGCCAGAATCAAAATAGAAACAACATTATAAAGACTAGAAAGAAAGAAAGTAGAACGTTTATTAGCATAAATTTGACACATATCAAAGAATATTGTTGATTTACTTAATCTAAAATTACTTAGGCGGGTCAAAATTCTTTTCGTTGTCTTAAACCTTGTCCCCGATTGATATTTAATATTTTTGTCTACTTCAACCATATAAGACCCACAAACATGACATGTAACTGTTAAATTGAAATACCTGAAACAACTAAACGTCAGAGCCAGAACTAAAATATGCATAATTATATAAAAAAAAGGCGTGACGAAGTGTACAGTTTTCGTGACAGAGCTGTTTTCCATACTACGGAACGATGTCCCGGCTTCTAATGAGACTTCTTCACAACACGTGCTTTGGTTTTTTTTACATGGAAGCAATTGGTTTTATATTTTTTAGGACATCTACAATAACTTGTTAAGATGCTTACAATCGTTAAAAAAATGTACTTAATTCCTGAATATTTTTAATAAATTCATGATTGCATGTCCCCAATCAGGCGCAGTACGGTACCTACCCTCTGTCACTGTATTCGTGGGTCGTTTGGTTGTGTTGACACTACTTGAGCGTATGTGGGTAGTGATACAAGGACACCGCTACCCCTTCCCCGTCTCCGCAGCTTGATCAAGCGCCGTTTTGGCCTGTTAGTCATTCAGAGGTAGTGCGTGTTTTTTGTTGCTGTCAACTCGGTCACGTAAGTTTTACCTATTTCTTTTTTACTTAAGTAGCTAAGTTTTAAAATATATTTGAATCAGTGTTGTTAGTTTCTAAGGTGATGTTGTAAAATACTATCATTTATGACGCTGCAGATTAATCATAACAAACATTACTAATTTACAACTTCGTCACGGCAACTCCGTCACATTTCAACGTGACGGAGTGGTCTTTCGTTGTGACGGAGTTGTTAAATTAGAATCTTATCCGTGTTAAAAAATAAATTTCAGAATGTTCTTTGAATATATTGTGTTTTATTTGTTAACAGATAACACCATATACATTATGTCAATGACTGCTGCCGAAAGGCAGCGTCAATGCCGACAAAAACGAAAAAAATATCCTGCAAAAATAGTTCAAGTTAAAAAGAAGGACTTAGAACCACCTTAGAACGTTACCATGCAAGAAAATAGATAACAATGCGACTGATTATAAATAAAAGTATTATGTAAATAACTGATTGTTAGAAATATATAATTATGTTAATGGTTTTGTATGCAAAAACCACTCTACTACGTAGGTGTTAATACTCTGTCACATTTTGTCCCTTATATAGCCAAGACGATCTTTGATTTTATTAGTCTGTGTTACATTCCAACATAAATTGAATAATACAACATCATAAACTGGATTTAAATACATCTGAGGCTAACACTTTTTAATGTGTAACGATGCCATATTTATAAAAAAGGTAATCGTTTGATTAGTTATGTGCCGTTTTGTGACATAGTGGTATTACATAAAATGAATACTGCCTGTGATTAGAAGTATGCCTATTGTTCTTAAGTGCAATAATTACTAAAGATGTTAGTTTTTAAGCATAAATAAAAAAAACTTGTTAAATGTTGCTGCTAACAATAAATAAAAAATGGATTGTTTTGTGACAGAGGTGTTTAATTTCCCCACCCATGCGTAGGAAAATCAAAATTACTTTATAGTGCAACTATAAACCTCGCTGCTAATTACATCATTGTTAACACGGTAAATTAATTATTCAGAATTGATAAATTATACATTAAAAAAATGACTGTTATTTTTCCAAAAAAGTTTGTCAATTTGTAGTGAAACAAGACAACGAAAAGAATTTTGACCCAGGCCTTAAAGAAATAATAAATGTGTGCAATAAAATTGTTCGACTCTCTGCCAAATAGCGTCAAAACGACTAAAATAATTTCCTGTAAATACAAAAAGAAAATAACAAGATGGCTGATGAACAAGGTTCAAATATACCTAAATTCACAAGATTTTCACAAACAGCGTTTAAAGGAGATTTTAATGTTAAACATTAACTATGAAATTTACACTCCGCCTATATAGCGCTATCTAGTACAACTAACATTTCAAAGTAACGCATGTTTGTCTGAATATTCTAATTTAATATTGTTTTTATTTTAAGCCTATCCTCCTGTAGTTTCAGTCTTGCCTTTTCAAACGTTCTTAGTTTAGGACAACTTTTAAACAGTCGTGTCCCAGTATTAGTACGTCGTAGCAATCTAAGAGAGAGCTCTCAGTGGGACATCCGAAACTTATGTGTGTCGCCCCTTTGTTCCGAGGAGTTGGTATCGGCAGTGAAATTGAAATACCTACTGGGAGCATTTGAATGTCGATTTTTGTGAAGACAAACTTTATGAAACAATACTCTACAGACTTCTGCAATATATGCACACCCTATGTATGTATGAATAACTGTGTTGTACAGCCCCAAAATAGCAAGTATAGTGGTCGGTAATAAACTCGACCAGATTTTAAGTGGTGGATTTTAGATTTTATTTAAAAAATTCTACATTCACATCACGTCTGTATTCCAAAATGAGGTAGAGCACAAAAAATGTTACAAGGTTAATTCCACGATCATTATACATTCTGTAGCCGCTTTTATCATAGTTTTTCAGTTTTTACTTGATAATTGACGTATAATATTCCCCGTGTGGTGCCGGGTTAGAATAGCACCTCCCCCTTTCTTCCCGTGGGTGTCGTAAGAGTCGACTCTGGGAAAGGGGTTAGTGTATTGTGGGCGATGGGCTAGCAACCCGTCACTGCAATGACACGTTTAACCATCTGGTTACCCTGCTGAAATTGCTAAATGTGGCACTGGATTTTTGAATCCATGTGCTCTGCCTACCCCTCTTGGGAATACAGGCGTGAGAATATGTATGTATGTATGTATCGACGTATAATAGTATCAGGATGCTAGCCTGTCACCTAAAAGACATCTTCTGAAGGTTTTATTCAAACTCAACACCATGCAAAAAAAAAATGTATACTCAAAATGTATTCATCACTACTGCTGTGACAAATCGGAAAAGCGGAACAAACAAAAATATTTGGTACTGGCAGCGGGGCATGACACGAATGAATAGAACCCCGGCGATTGGAATTGGCTTGTCGCAAATAAAAAAACAGTTCCAATACCAGCGTGGTCGTGATAACAACGCTTACTAATTGTTTGTTATTTTTGTTACTATTTCGTTTGTTTAGTTTATACCATCATCATGAAAATCAGAAGTGTTGTAAATATTGTTCTGGCTATTAGAACATTATCTTTGAAAGTACCTATATATTTTTGTTTTTTAAGCTTCCTTGTATAAAAGATTATTATGACTATGTCACTAATTTAAAAATCTCCGACTGTAAACACAAGTCCATTATTTTACATTTCTACAAAGATCTCCCAGTTCTCAGCTGTCAAAAATCCCGTCCTTCTCACAAGAAGCAGGAACCAATGGTCTGCTGGACATAGGCCTGTACTATGGCACGTCACTGGGCACAATCCTCGGCTCTCATCACGCCTTCCAAATGTGGAAGGCAGAGCACACGAAAGTAAAGCTACACACTTTAAGCATCATTTTAGATTTAAAGTAAAATGCCTGTCGCCTAAAACATATTATCTAAATCTAATTCCTTAATCGTCGCTTTCGGTATCCTCGGAAGAGATGTAGTGATGTAATGCTTATCCCGGCACCACACGAGACTCGGAAACCATAGCACTAGTAAATATTCGACTAGATCAGAACACCATACCCCTTTTACCAAAAGGTGTTAAAATATAAGAACAGATAAAACATCTTTCAGACTGCTCCAGTGGAAAAAGGACAATATCTTTCAACTCCCTGAAATACACGAGTACGAGTTACATTCACAACAACACATTTCATATAATAGCACCTTTGAAATATTAACCCCACGCGTGTAATATAAATATGAGCTGAAAAACGAGCTCTTTGTAGACAACAGACACTTATTTATTGTTTGGCCAATCAAGTTGAAAGCTCTCGGCGAGAGGCGGACAAAACTTCCAACGTACATGATGTACAGTTTGTTCATGTAAGTAAAGTTATGAGAGCTGTAGTTACGGTAAGAGCTGTTTCGTACAGGCGGGATTGGTGATTCGATATCGCGGCATGCCTGTTACAATTTCATCACGTATGGCCCGGTACAAAATACGCGTCGCTCGACTGACGAGCGTTCTTTTTTTCCGGGTATCCGTTGCGTCTATTTTGTACCTGAATGCTCACTTCAGAATCGCAGTTTTCGTTTCGCTGTAATATCACCCGGGTGGCTCCTTTCAAACGGTGTGTTTGAAGGTAATAATTAGTATCGTCATTTTAATCGAAAAAGACATAAATTAATATTTGCCCATATAAACGGGCATAGCAGTTTTGCTTTAATATTTAAGTTTCTGCATAGGCACAGTCTTGGAAAATTGAGTATGTTATTTACAAAAAAATATTGGGTGTGATGAGTACTAATTTTGTCATCTTGCAATGAATGCAATTTCCTATATTGTTTGCTCCCAACCTTGGTAAACCAAAGTTATTTACAGCATACAATGACATAATAAAACTCTCTGCACTGTTCTTAAACAACTTTGTTTTGTCTGCGCAATGCAGGTTGTTTATGTTGGATTAAACTTCGTCGTCGCAAATATCTTCACTGGATTTTAGCCCTGTATGAAATGAAGTTAGCCAAAGATCACGTTCCAGTAAATATATATTATACTTAGATCGTTTGGCATTGTCAACAAAAGCTTACTCTTCCGCATCACTAAGTTCATCATGCTCATAATTATCTCAGCCATAAGACGTCTACTGCTGAACAATTAGGCTTCCCCTTTAAACTTTCATTATGTATTCATTAGAGAGCAAATGTTTCAAAAAAAAGGATATTTTTCACTTGCTCCGGTATCAAAATCTATTTGTATAATAAAATGCTAGTCTAAATGACCTAGCACTGTTGTCTTCTGTCACAGAGTAAGATCAGTGAACGTACTGTTTCATGAGGCATTACACTTCAGGGTTGATAGGTAAATCATTTCCAATCTGTCAAGCATTGCAGATACCTCTAGGACCTTTAGGTGATGGTTATTATTTGTGTGTCTTCTTGGTTTTGTTATGTTTAAACACCACTGAGTTTGATTTATTTGCATTTGAGTTTTAATTTATTTAGGCTGTGTAGTGTCAGATTTAGAATAACACCTCTCCATTTTTTCCGTGGATATCGTAAGACACTAACTAAGCAAATAGGTTAGCGACTTGTCACTATATTGTACCTATGTAGCTTTTCGTGTTCTGCCTACGATTGCCTATATTTACAATTTTTATATTACCTACGTTTTATATTTAGCAATAAAAAACGTGAGCAAATTCACATCCAGCTACAATCCGTTGCGATTTTCTTATTTCAATCCCATAGCAATTCCAGTTTCCACCCAAACGACAAAATGATGTAAATTATCCGAAACGGTTCAGAGAAAGATAAAGATGTCATGGGCAGAGTGATTAATTGAACTAGATAAATTGGCTTTATTTTAATTCAGCTTTACCACCCCACTGTATATGATAGGTGGTTGCTTTTGTCGATTTCATTCCACACCTAAAAGGATATAGTGACGCAAATTTGTGTATTTTTTTCTATCTTTGGTATAGAGAGCGTAAAAATCTAGCTGGTTTTGTTGTAATGACATTTAATAAAGTACACGGCGATAGATTGATTGTAACTACAAAATTCACGTAACATATACAAAGGGGTGATTCGGATACCTCTTGGGGAGGCCTGTCTCTGGACTTTCGCTTGACACTATTTTTCAGGACACCCTGCATAATATCTAAGCAGTCGTTACAAGTATTTTTCTTTGTCTCCAGGTTGCAACAAGACGTACTACGGCGACATTGGGCGGACCTATGAGGTGGAACTCCACAGACCTCGAGAAGATCTTGTCCCGTATGTCTGTCTCCTCACCATCACGGCGCCTGGTGGAGTCCACGGAGACTTGGTTCAGGTCAGTTCTTACGAGTAAAGAAGGAAAAAAAATACAGCAAGTACTCAATTAAAAACTTATTTCGAACCATTGAGCTACTATGGCTATCAAACCAATGAACTACCACGGGTATTCAGATATTCTCTCTCGACTTCAATCTTCCCCCTCGACAGACCTATAATAATTATTATTGTAATAGTTTATTATGTAGACGGTGACTTAAATCTGACGGTAAATATTCTAACCAGTGGTCTGGTATACACGTTTGAAAACCCCTGTAAAATATTTCTTAAAAAAAACACTATTGACCAATTGGGAAGCAAATGTTTCATCGCTTTTCAAGTCAATGAGCAGCGCTATGCCTACTTTTAGCCGCCGTTTTAGCCGGCGCGCACCTTTAACCGCGATTTTTATTTCTGTTCGACTTTACCAAGGTACAAAAAAGTGGGTAATGTTTCAAATTTTCGTATTTTTTTCTACACTTGAAAATTTCGGGAAAGAAACTTCCCAGTTGTTTTCAAACGCGTTCGCCTGTCCACAGGTTAAAATTCTTACAGTTAATTTCCGGTCAGATTGTATAGCGTTATATTCTGAAATGGAGACAAAACATTGAAAAAGCAACTTGTAAACAAAAGCAATAGACGTTCAGTTGTTATTGATCACCGACGGTTTGGCGACCTTACTACTAATGAATAAACGTGACCCGAGGCGGCAGTCATTTGTCAACCGACCACCTATTTGTAGCTTGTACAAGTATACGGTTTTGTTTGTCGCTTAGCGTTTCAAAATTAAGCACGCAAAACTAAATTATCAGGATTAGTAAAATACAGTTGGGTATGTCACTTAAAATATTTATGTGCAGTCACAGTCACTGCCCTCACTTATGTAGGCAGTTACAGTATTTTGATGCGCACCAATACTATTACTATTGTTATGTACTACTATAATTTTATTTGGCTTAAAATACTTAGAATACAAATTAGGTAGTGGTGCACGATCAAAACTACGAAACTGCCTGGATGCGTCAAGTTAACAATCATCAGAAATGAAGAGCATACGATTTCTTTTGTTCCTATTGATATTGATATAATATAATGATAAAATGATAACTAAAGTATTCTAGATGCTGTTATCTCACAGATATTTTTTATTTCTTCATGTAATTATTGAAGAACTTATGAATCGCTAAAAGAGCTGTGCAGCAGATCGTCGACGTAGTCGGAGAAAAACGGCTCTCATGTTTATGAAAACTATGATTTAATAAATAGTAGACTGGGTCAAATAATCCACTTAAGTTTCTAGCTTACACTCAACTGGGTAAAAATATTTAAACATAAAGCCTCAGGAAACTCCTCACCGATTGAAAAAAGTATTTAGTCCCGTATTTCCTTGCTAAAAATTATTCCGTTAAACGTCGCGGAGTATTCAGCCAACTTCTTCAAATCATTTTATATGCACCGAGAAGAGATAAAACTATCGCCAAGTACGAATTCGCCTGAGGGTAAATCTTCCGCAAGATCCGGAATATGGAAGGAAATATAGTGGAACGCTCCGGGGCACCGAATGGTGGAATATGAAAAATGTGCTGTCAGAAAAGTCGTTTCTTACCTCACTTAAGGCGGGCGCTCATGACAAAATTTTATATTTGAGTAGCCACTACGAAGGAGTAATGATCTTGCTTATAGAAGTACCTAGAGTAGGAAATGATTACATTTTGTTTCATATCTAATTCAAGTTATATTTAGAATTGATAAAAATAACGCTTCTCCACTTCTTACTTCGATTTAAGGAGTGACTAAAGAAAATGGGTTGGGGATATTTTAGGCGACGGGCTAACAACCAGTTATTACTGGACCTCTTAATTTAATATCATATATGACACGCCAGTATTCCGAAATGGGAAAGGCATAGTATAATATGAAACGTTACGGCAAAATCACGACTATTTCATGCTTTGTGGCTACATCTAGCATATTTCTAGCGTGTATAAGACATACAAGAGGAAATATTCATGATTTTGTTTACCCCATTTGGGAATACATGCATGTAATAAATTTAAAGTAAAACGCGATATAATGGTTTATTCCCATAGAAGCTTTATTAAAATATGCTTTCAGTGATAGAACTAATGATACAGCCTAGACATTGTAACTTTTCGCATTTACGTCTTACTTGACAGACTCTTAGTAGGCTAATGTGTTAGGACCTAAAAGGGTTTTAAATTATGCTCCCTTGGCAGAGTCTAAAATTCTTCTTTCTCCATTTTAGTCTTCTCTTGAAACTCTTGGGAGTCCTATACTTTGGCAACTTCATAATAATATTATATGACGTTTGTTAGAACCGTGTTGATGAGTTTTTGCTGTAATTAAAGTAAAATAATTTTATACAAAAAAAAACCGACTTCAAATTAGCTTTATCCTGAAAGGAAACTTCTGTTTATGTACGTATTTACTAAAGGTTAAGTAGGTATACGTATACGTAGCTCTCAGCAGATTCAAGGCTTTAGGAGGAATAGCTCTATCTGATTTAGAACCCTCTAAACTG